>VRLP01001825.1:0-110752 GCA_009660295.1 Lophius piscatorius | reverse complement strand
AGACAGGCAACCATCAGAAACAGACGACCATCAGAGAGAAACAACCATCAGAGACAGACAACCATCAGAGACAAACAACCATCAGAGACAAACAACCATCAGAGACAGCAAACCATCAGAGACAGACAACCATCGGAGACAGACAGCCATAAGTGACAGACAACCATCAGAGACAGACAACCATCAGAGACAGACAACCATCAGAGACAGACAACCATCAGAGACAGACAACAATCAGAGATAGACAACCATCAGAGACAGACAACCATCAGAGACAGACAACCATCAGAGACAGACAACCATCAGAGACAGACAACCATTCACACTAACAACCAGGCCGTGTTCACATATGTATACGGTTACTAAAACGGGACGCCTTGTCTGTTTGGTCAGAATACAAACAAACTCTATAAACTGTAACCATGAACAGATATTTTGGGAAACTTGGGAGAGTTTCAGAGTCTTCGTTTTTTAGGTGCTGACGCGCTGAGGGTGTTACCCCCGAGGGTCTACTCAAGGCCGTCGGCATGAAACGCCACGGTTTGTACTGCTGTCGCCTTGGTTTGATGTCAGCGAACACGCCGGGCATTGGGTTTGGTTTTCTCCTGACAGCTCATGGCAATAAAAGGGAGGGTTCTCCTGTGGAAGATCGTTAGTTTCACAAACGAGAGCAGAAACAAATCTCCTTTAAATCAGCAGTGCGTAGTGGAATCACTGAAGAGACACTTTTCAAAACATTCCTGTAACGTGTGATAAAAAAATAGCTTTTTAATGACTAAGTGCAGTAATTTTAGCAGGTTCCATGTCTGAAAGGGGTTTTACGCGAAGGACAAAACGTTTTGTCTCAGGCTGTCAATGTGTGCATCTGAATGTTACCTAGATCTTCACCGGCTCTGCCGCTCTGCTGAGGCGAAGAGAGGCCCGTCAGCGGCGTGTGCGTGTGTGTGTGCAGCAGAGGAGAGGATCTAGATGCTGTGATTCACTGCTTTAACCTGAACATGGATGTCACAGACACATAATCCCTATAATGTTCACTAAACCATTCTAGAACAGGGAGACTATCCCATGCAGGATATCTGTTTAATTATTATGAGTGTTGTTAAAGGTGGTGAAGAAATATGTAAAAAGACCACTGACAGCACAGCGTCTTCTTACATATTGGGTGATGACGTCATCGACTATAAATAGCTTCATTTCTGTTCAACTTATGCGTGTATAGGTTTTTGTTTTCGTTTGCCGGAGAGCGCCAGATTTCTCATTTTGCCCTTTCTCATTTGTTTCCCGTTGCAGGAAGATTTTCTCTGACGAGAAAGGCAAAATGGAGGAGGCAGAGTTATCAAACGCCCTGATGAAGATGGCCGCAGATCACAACAGTGTCAAACAGACAAATACCAGTGAGAGCAAAGCATGATGGGCTGGGCGATACCTCCCTAAACTCCTAAGCCCGATCCAAAACATTTTTTTCTGCAGCAGCCGCAGAATCCAACAAGAAACACTGCAAGAGTTTTGATTTCCAGTGCCCTTAACCTTCATATATTTAAAAACAACACGCATGTGTCCATCGGTTAGAGCGCACGCCGTCTGGTGTCATTCCTCAAATGTTCACTTCTACACCCAAGGAGTTTATTTTTAGGTCTTCAGAGATTTCTTTTATTTTTTTATAATGATTTTATTTAACCGGTCAGTACGATGATAACGATAATAATATTTCAATATAATGACCACTTGATAAATGAAATTATACTCTACTTTCTATTGCGGTTATAGTTTTAATTGAATTTTGACACAAGTTCTGAATGAAGAGAAATGTAAAAAAAAACAGAAACTAAAAAAGAACAACAACAACAGAAACGATTTTTCTTATTTTCATGTTCAAATGTCGTTTTTGTTCGGACTCCTTATTTTATGGGCTGCTCTCATCGAAGCAGCTCGTTCTGCATGTTTGAGCTGCGAAGTGGTCGTAACCTTTTGGTTCACAAGGTTTATGGATTCGCTCCGTCCGTTACAGGCCCGATTCATCTCTGGCAGAAAAACGGTGGCGTCGATTAAACGCAGGCCTGAGTTCATTGTCGGGATTAGGACCTTATTTGTTACGGTTTGGGGGGGGGGATACAGGATTAACCCACAGCGAGCTGCAGGAGGAAGCAGAGAGAATCAAACTGTGCATGATCTGATTGGATCTGACCCATTTTACAAACGAATGTCACTGCCGTCGCCATGGCGATGGTTAAACACTCATCAATAAAATGTATTTGATGAAAAACTCATCATATAATAAAAAACACTTAAAAACAACGAAACGTCTTAAGATATTTCGGGGATAGCTACCGTTTCTTCCTCACAGGTCGATGACGTAGCCTCGTCGCTCCTTTTGAAGCAAGCAAGGGGGGGAACAATGAAAGGTTTTTGGACTATTTAAAAACTACAAAGATTTATTTTTGATTTCCTGCCTGCGAGCTTGTGCACTGTGCCTGTGTGTCGATAGACTGTCTCTTGTTTCTATGATAATCTGCATAGCTTTGTCGTGAGAAATTTAGCCTCTTCTTTGATTTGATGCTGTATTATTAGAAGTATGATAAATGGACTAATGTGGTCATTATAACACATGTGGTGTATAAAACTGTCCGTCTGGTCACAGCACCATATATCGCCAGCTGTAGTGAAAAAGGGAGTTATTTTTTTTGTTTGTTTGTTTGTTTTTTTGAGCCTTGGCATGAACTCAGTCCGTACTTTATAACCACGAGGCAGACAGACATGCCCATGTTTGTCTGCCGGGGGGGAGGGGAGGGGGGAGTATCTCATATTGATTTCATGAGTGTTACCGTTTGAGCTTGTTCTGGTATCTACCACCATGGCTTTTATTTCCCTTCCCCACTTGTTTTTAGAGTGTTCTGTAATGTGGTCTTTGAATTATTTTTTTTTCAGTTTTTGTCTTTTTGTACAAAAGCATAAACCCACAATCCACAAGGAGTGACGGTTGGGGGCGCCACAGAGGGGAAGCAAGTTGGTCTATCTAAAAAAAAAAAAAAAGAAGATTTTTTTTTTTTAAAGGACATCAAAGCCTTCTTTAAAAATCCAACGTCAAGGGGACTGAGTATGGATTTGAATAGATGAGAGCAGCACAGTGGTTTTGCCTCACCGCAAGAAGGTTCTGGGTTCACCTGAGGACCTGGGCTTGCATGTTCTCCCTCCAGGTACTCTGGCCTCCTACACTCCAAAAACATAAAAGGTGAATTAGTGAGTCTATATTGTCTGTAAGTGTGAATGATTGTCTCTAAGTGTCTGTGATGAACCGTTGTCCAGAGTGTACAGCTGGGATAGGCTCCAGCCCCCAGTGGATCCTGAGCAGGATGAGCTCCAGCACCTCACACATCACTGCTGTTACCCAACCACCTTGCTCCTTCGTTTCTGGGCGCTCCTTTTCGTTTTATTGGGTCCAACTCAGAAAATATCTGTTGTGTAGAGTCTGAGTGCTAACCCATTTACATAATAAAATGGTTTCTGAATCTAATTTTGTTATGGCCCACTTTGTCAGTAGTTTTCCTTTTTTGGCTTGTAGGGACACGATCTGGACACTAGATGTCAGTAGACGCACGAGTTTTGGGTTCTGTTTCTCCTCGTCATGTCCACACTTGACTGTTTCCAGAAAGGTGACGGTGCAAACAGGTTCTGGCTACTTGTCCGGGTACAGGAGGGCACAAATAAACACCGGTTACATAATGTGTGTTTGAATACTTCGAGGCTATAGGATGTCAAAGTACTGAGTACTAGTGAGGGTTTGACATTTGCAGCTGTGGCATTCCTCTAATATGACACTAGCCAGCAAATCAGCGTCCTGTTTCACTCACCACTCTTCCCTCTTACCTAATTTAGTTTTCTCTGGTGTGACCGTGTAAACATTAACTGCTTTGACCAAAACATCCACCACATTTACCAGTTCCTGCTCCTACTGGTCCTGACCTGGTCTGCTGCCAGATGTTCCGATGACCTGTAGATGTATCCGATGCACACTAGAAGAGCAGAGGCCGATCCTTCTGCCACGTGACGTCACTCGTGATGATTTGTAAAGTCTGCAGCCGGCAGACGTTTCCAAACAGGAAGTTTGGTGATTCAGACTTCAAAGTACAAAAAATAAATAAAAGGAGACTGGATTGGTTTATATAACAAACCCATTTATTTTTATTTTTTTTAATATATTCATATTCACCTGTATTCTTACGATCTGTTTTTAATTAATACACCAATAGTTTATTTTCTTACGTTTATATATTTACGCATGAATATATCTTGTTTGTTTGTTTCTTTTTGTGATCAACTTTTATTTTCCTTTTACCAAAAATCAACAATTCATCGACATAAGTGAAGTAAAGAACCGGTTCATACACAGGAACGTTAAACATAAACACAAAGAATAAAAAACAAAAATACCTTCAAAAGGAAATATAAATAAATAAAGATCAAAATGCCAACCGGACCCTAAATATGTTTGTATGAATATATCTATGTTACATGTACTACATAGTGTATAGAATGTGAATATAAATATCAAATAATTATTTATTAAACCTTCATACAATTAAACGATTATTATTTCAATATACATTTTAGGCATATAAAGTAATTTACCAGTATATATAAAGTCGAAGTATTATGTTAAGTCATTTTAGATCATTTAATATGTCTTATACATTGTTCAAAATAATAGGCCAAAGATTTCACCAAGTAGTTATTGTTTAAAGTGATTCAATTTCACTTAGAACTATGTCTGCATTTATTCAGATTTTGCTTCAATAGTTTGTATATTTTTGAAGAAAACCAAAAACAACTATTATTGTGAGCCAATTATGGGCTCACAATAATATTAATCAGTTATCAAATTTTAAAAATGCAACATAAACATAAACATCATAAATTTTATGGATGACATAACTGATGTATATAACATTTCACACACTTAGCATTAATTGTTCCAGTAATCCTCCTCCTCATGGACCGGCACAACCTGCTGCCTCAGATGCTGCTGAATCTGTGGAGGATGTTCCCCCTTCAGCTCCCGTTCATCAACCAAACCCACATGTTTTCAGTGGGGTTTAGGTCGGGGTTCATTAATGGCCAGTCCAGAACTAGGATCTCCGTCTCCTTCCGGATACTGGACCTCATAACACCAGTGTAAGGTCGGACTACATGTGTACCAATGGTTTCTGGTGCTTGATCGGTCAAGGTGAAATTGAAGATTCATATTTTCACTTCTGATTTGTTTGTTTTTTTCTGTCATCGTTCCTCTGGCTGGAGTAAACACTCTACTGTGAAATGCAGAGCATTCACCACCTCGGCAACTTCTTCTGTGGCCTAATTTTTTTTTATTGGGTTCCTTTAGCAGCTCAGTGATCATTTGAGATCAGACTGATAATAATAATAATAATAATACATTTAATTTATAATGCACTTTACATTTTAGCTGTAAAAATTGGGTTTTCAGAGGAACAATCTGACACGAGTGACCTCGTGAGCTTTTATACGTCCAAATAGACAACCGGTTTTGAAAATCGAAAAAGAATATCTCAGTCCGGGCCAACTGAGATGGTGCTTTTTCTTTTTCTCTTTTAAATCCATTGAGTGTGCTATTGATCGGAGCCGGCACTTTCAGGGAGTTTATTGTGATGGAAGAATTTTTCAGCTCAATAAAAAAAATTCTTTTTTATTGAGCTGAAATATAAAAAGCTCAATAAAAAAGCTTTTCAAGCTTTTTTATGAGTTTTTGATGAGTTTTTCATCAATTGATGAAAAACTCATCAATTGCTATTGATGAGTTTTTCAAGCAAAACTCATCAATAGCAATGGAATGGACTATACTTATGTGCAATTTGGATTTATTTGATTGAGTATACTCGTAGTTATATAACATTGAATAAATTATCAACATACCTATATAAACACAAGGCATGTCTAGGATTTGTTCCATAATAACTTCAAAATATGTACATTTCACTAATTATCGCTGATTTCTGTCACGATAAAGATCAGGTAACCCCCACCAAAAATACCTAACCTCAAGTATAGTTTCCTTTCTTGTCGTTTCTGACATTAGATGCAATTTGAGACACATGAAAAGCACAACAATGAGCTACAAATGGAGATGTAACCCAGAGTGGCAGCTGAGAGTTGTTCCATCTTGTTTGTGGTGTGATGGGATGGACATTACAACCGCCAGCAGTGACAGGACACTAGACACGGTGGGAGTGATGTGGCGAGTGCTGCTGATCCATAAGCTGGAGGATGTTGGTGGATGACTTACACGAAGGACCACAATTCCTGCAAGCAATGTGAATGTTTCAACCCATGAACCCAGGCCTGTTTCTTCTCGGAAGAAAATGAATGGGGAATTATAAAATAGGCTAAACGGGCTAAATAGGCTAACTACACTCATAAACTGAGAAATACTTAAAAACAAAGCCGCAAACTAAAGTTGTAATCTTTAGATCAGCTTCCTGTTTGTTTCAAATTTCACCTGCCAGTGTTCAATCGAGTTGGTGCGAACATAATCAAGAACTCTGAGATGACCTCGCGCTGGTGTTCCTTATACAGGTGATATAGCTGTATAAGGAACTGTGCATGACATTTAACCCATAAGTAACCATGATGACACATGTCGTTTTATTTGAAATGCTATAAAAAGCTCTTTTTACGGCGTTTTCCTTGATTCATAACTCTTGTAGTGCAAATTTTTAGGGTTTTTTTCCGTTATGAAAGCTAAGTTTCCATTTAACAATTCTAAAGTCTTAATAACAAAGCTTGTGCTATATTTAAATTTTGTCTTTGCAACAAAATTTAGTTTTCTGTGCACCCCAGCACCACCCCAGCACCCACCTAGAGGCTCCGACGAGGGGGTTAAGATATTTGCTTATCACTTCCCAAAAATCTTGTAAATTACCTGAGGGGAGAGATGAGATCGGAGCCTCGATGCCAAATGACATGTTTTGCCATTGTAATAAACAATGTGAACCTGATTTGTCTGACTGAAATATATATTATCTTAGCCACTTATGACTATTTTATATCTCCTTTGTTTTATATTACTTATTTGCTTAGATTGCAGCACACTTATTCGTAGGTTTGGCATCTTCCCTCATAATATAATAATATAATATAATCATTTAATGCTATAGTGGTTTCACACCACACCAACAAGTGGTTGTGAAGACTGCTTTTATTTTGAAAGTTCTCGCGGGAAGTGCGGTGTTTCCCCCGCTGCTTCCACTGTCGCGGCTGGGCGATGAGGCGCTTACTTGTAGCAGGACTGAGTTTGGAGCGGGTACTGTGAAATGTGAAAGCATGATGTTGTCTGGATAATCATTGGAGGCCGTGAGGAGACGGAGGTAAGAAGAAAAACACTTTGAATATTCCTTCCCATTATTTGTTCTCCAATTTCACTAATTACTACTTTTTTTCTGTCTGATTTTTTAACTATGGATATTCTACATGATGCCAGTTTTTGTGTGATTGTTGTCATTTCTCTTTATGCCACACATGTGCAAATGGAGCCAAGTTTTGTCCGCAGCAGATTGAGGATTTTGCAAACTTAAATCAGCATCAGTTCACCGAGATATCGGGGGAGCATTTTTGGATCAATTAAAATTCCAGACAGCACGCGCTCCCCCAAACACCGCACAGACCGTAAATAAGCACGCAAAGAGCGCTCGTCCGTCGCAATGTGGTTTGAATAATAAAAGCGGATCTGTGCACCTGACGCTGTCTGGTGTTGCGGTTAGTTGAGGATGCAGCCTGACAGCATCACCCACAACATGAGGTTATCCATCACAAAAGAGCCGTGTCACCCCGAACCGACGCGCTCGCTCAGAGGTTTTTAAAATGTGGTCACAGACCAGGAGTCCGTCCCGGAGCCGCGCGTCATTTTCACGCTTCCATCACTTTGATAACTTATTTATGGATTTTAGGCACAGCGCCAAATTGTCATTAGCCCATTTAATCGCGCACGTGAGTAGACTTAATGGACTAATCATCCCCCCACGGTGTTTTAATGGCTTACCTGTTGAGACCTTGTGCGTGTCTGCGTGTGTGAGTGCGTGCGTGCGTGCGTGCGTGTATGTGTGTGCGTGTGTCTGTGGAGCTTGATGAATTGGACCGTCATCTCTCAGTATGCAGACGTTATTACAGCGACGTGACCGCTCCCTCTGAGACCTCAGCCGGATCACCTACCGGAGAAACTGTTGCTCCTCAACTTGTTGTCCTAAATCCGAATAAACCTGTTTGTAGTTCGACGTCAAACTAACGAGGAGGGTGTTAATATTTTAAAGAATATTTCATTTTGAGCCGTATTAGTTTTTAGAATAATCCCACTGAGTGACCGGTGCTCCCTGGAGTAATCAAAGGGTTTCTTAAATTTACTTTATTCTAGAATGTCACCTGGTCCTACATAATAATTGTATCTAGATCCGGCCGTATTTTTCAAAGTAAGTTCAGCTAAACTTAAAAACTACGGAGCCACTTTACAATAAGACTATGAAATGTTTCTGAACATATGTTATATTTTTATGACATATTTATTATTAAGTAGCCTAAGGTGTGACCACTTTATAAATCATTAATAAGCTGCTGTAAGTCATTGGATAAAAAGGCAATAGTGACCTGTTCGTTGCCAAATAGTGAACCTGTATCTATTTTTGATTTTTGAGTTTAATAAGAAGTTTATTAATGATTTATGAGGTGCTAACACCCTAATTAATAACCCAATTATGAACCATTTCTAAATCTTATTACTTATTGTAAAGTGTTTGCCACAATTTTAGCCTGGATTTGGATAATATCCTTTTATTGCACTATTAATAAATACAATTAAAGTAAAGTAAAATTGTGATGATAAATTGTCTCTGATGTCACAGACAGGCACTAATTCTCCTCTACCCCTCCCTCCCCATCTGTCCACCCAAACCACAGAACAACAACTAGCTGAAGCCGAGTGAAGCAGGTGGGGCAGCCACAACTCATGCGTGGGCTTAGCAAGGGTCCGCGTGGATTCATCTCTGACAAACATGGGTGTCCTCCAGCTCTACAATCCCACTCATCCCGGCATGCTTCTGCAGCGGGCCAATCAGATGCGTCTGACCGGCACCTTGTGTGATGTCATCATTACAGTGGATGGCCAGGAGTTCCCAGCACATCGCACCATCCTGGCATGCACCAGCAAAATGTTTGAGATTTTGTTCCACCGTACTAGCCTGCGCTACGCACTAGACTTTCTATCCCCCAAGACCTTCCAGCAGATCCTGGAGTATGCGTACACCGCCTCGCTCCAGGCCACAGCTGAGGACCTGGACGACCTGCTGTACGCCGCTGAGATCCTGGAGATAGAGTACCTGGAGGAGCAGTGCCTGAAGGTGCTGGAGACCATCCAGGCAGAGCAGCGCGAGGAGGTGGCAGTCAGGAATCACAGCTCTGGAGACCACAATGACCACGGCCGGGTCCGGCACTGGAGGCACATGTTGATGTCCAAGAAGCATTCCATACAGGATGGACCTAACCGCACAGCTCCCACTGCTCTGCACCACCTGGCTCTGTACCACATGGCAGATAGATGCTCTCCTGGTCCAGAGGCTGAGGCGGCTCCTGATTTAAGCCCCAAGCTGGACACAGAGGTGGACATGGAAAGTTCCCAGCAGCCTCAGCACTGTAGTGAGTTATCCCAGTCCCCATCCCTGGATCCAGAAAGACGAATCAAATTAGAGAACAAGCAGGTGGACGACCCCAACGGCTGTGAGGGCAGGTCTTCCAGCACTGGGGAGGGAAGCTGCGTGTCAGACCAACCCAGAGACGAGGGTCCGGGGACGCCCCTGAGAGGCAGCGTGATCACCAGCGCTCGTGAGCTGCACTCAGGCCCTGAGGATGGAGGACAAGGGGTGGGGAGCTCTCTGGACAGTTTGCCCGGGATCGCTGAGAAACATCTAGCCTCCATATACTCCGTGCCCTCTAACCACTCAGGGGAGGGGGTGTCTGTTTCAGTGGCCCCATCGCTGGGCATTCCGCTGGACCCAAGGACCTACAGCGGCCTGCTGCACCAAGGCTTGCTGCACCGGGAGCTCCTGAGCAGGCTGGGCCAGTTTGCAGCAGGGATGAGACACGAGAGTCAGGTTCAAAGCCAGCAGTGCTGCGGCGAGTGTGGGCTTCAGCTGCACAACAGGCAGGCCATGGAGCAGCACAGGTAAGAAGAATCCATCAACACCACTCTACAGCGGAACAGAACATTCCACATCCATGAAAAAAATCAAACCCGCTCATGTCCAAACACTATAACCCCAAAAGAGAGCAGATATTGTGACAATGTGTGTTTGTGCAGAATATTGGAGTCAAGCCAAATATTCAATACTAGCACTTTTCAGGAAGTCTTCGGGATTCCCCATCTCGTTATAAAAGAATTGAATTCAAATCTGGAAGGAACATATGTTGATCCACTCTCAGGGACACCGGTGCTCATTCTCCAGCAGTGAGATGTCTCAGGAACTTCTGAATCGGGTTTTTGTCAGAGGTTTAATATAAAAAAAGGCCTTGGTGTTGCCTGAGGCTGAAATTAAAAAGCCCGATGTTGTAAATTCTGTTTGATTACTTGTGCAGAAGCGTGCCTCGCACAACAGGCTGCCTCTCAAGCTATTTGATATGTATTCCTTTGCGTCAGTGGACTGGGGCCTCTCAGCAGGGAGCAGGGTGGACTTTTCAGCCGGTTGATGAATAATTATACCTCACTCCTTGCACTATTGTTTTTGTTGTTGTTTTTTTCCCCCCTTTATTTATTATCCTGTTCTGTTCAGATTTTGTCCAAAAAAAAAAAGTTGCAATCCAGCAAATGATCCAATGTTACAGACTTGATGATGTCTGCTGTTAGACTCATTACGACTCGTTAGAAACGAGACGATCTGTAAAGCAGCAGACCTGAAACAGGACGTGCTGTGGGAGATCTAGAGATTTCTCATGCGTGCAGACGAGCGGCCGTCTGCAGGTTGAACGTTGCGGTGGCGCGTTTGGATGTAATGAAGTTGCTGTTGGTGTGTCTCCAGGTCACTGAGCATACACCTGGGCAGCAGATCGACATTTTGTACAATTCTCTATCATCTCCCTGTTCCGTTTTA
Source organism: Lophius piscatorius (assembly GCA_009660295.1). Lineage (NCBI taxonomy): Eukaryota > Metazoa > Chordata > Actinopteri > Lophiiformes > Lophiidae > Lophius > Lophius piscatorius. The sequence continues at coordinate 99,614 of VRLP01001825.1, read as the reverse complement.
GTCTTAAAAAACTACCAGAATTTAACAAACATGGTTTAGAATTGTTACTTGAATAGAACAAATGAACAGTAAAGAGAAATTTCTTCCAAAATTAGAATATTGAATATTTATCATGCTAACTAATATAGAACTTATTATAGGGACATTTTACATTCTTTAATTATTATTGCATAAATTAGTGATCTTGAAATATATCATCCCCTTCTCACTATATAATTTCGGGGATTAAGTTAAGACCATGACGTCATTACATTAATGTAAGCATCTTCTACTATATTTTTGAGGCATTTTTTTGGAATGGAATATAGCAAACTGTATGTCTCTAGCTGGATTTGCACCTTAATCTTTTATTAAATGAGAAGTCTGGAGAGGTTAAAAAAAAGGCATGCATATAGATGGGGATGACTACGATGGCTGGGCAGGGTGGGATACAAAGAATAAAACATTTTTATTTTTTATTCTGACCACTTTGTCTCGTCGTGGACTCTTCTGAGGCCAGTTAGTGGGGTGAAGTGAGGATACCAGTACAGATGCCTTTTAATGCTTGAATGTATGTGATATGATTTTGCTGCTGGCGGAGCTCCGGCCAATCATCTTCTCTCCTTTTCACCACCGGTTCAGGATCAGTGTGTGTGTGTGTATGTGTTGGGTTGTGAGCTTGTGTGCGTGCCTAGTGTCTTGCAGTGCTGGCGGGTGCAGGCACGCGTATGTCTGCACTCTGAAATTAACCAGATATCCTATTGTCTGTGTTCTTTTTAGCATTCACGCATTGTGATTCACAACTCAGTCGGCCATTTACACTAATGATGCTGCATTCAGCGAGGTTCTTGCCGGAATTAAAACATGCTGCTCTTGTCTCGGGAACAATGATGCTTCTGAGTTGGGAGAAGTTGGAGGAAAAAGGAACTAGTTTTGCGGTTTGTTGTCTGACAGTAGTGTTGGTTTCCCCACAGGAGGCTGCACAACGAGGAGAAGGGCCACGGCTGTGAATACTGTGGCAAACACTTCCAGGACAGCATGCGACTACGGATGCACATGTTGTCTCACACAGGTACTTATTAACTCTCACTCTGCTTTTGAAGCCTCTTGATAGTTCGGCCTTTCAAATACACCTGCCCCCGCCCCCCCTCTCCTCCTCTCCCCCTCCATCCTGCTCCTACCAGTTAGTGCTGCTCTGAATATTTGGATCGTGCTTTCTTTTCCATGATTAGGTCTGTGCACCTCACCCTCCCTCTCCTCGCTTGAATCATTTCTGTGTTTTTTTGGAGACTCTGGCGGCTCGCCAGCTCTGCCCCTTCTGAGTGATGACATCATGAGCTGCCGGCAGGCCTGGGTGTTCTGCCAGTGTTCCGAAGCGTGTGTGATGGCTCGCTCGCAGATGTGTGTCCAGGAACACACTGTACCCAAATGCAGACTTAATCAGACCTGACTGCTCTCCCAGCTACTTTATCCAAAATAGAGCAAGAGGAGCGGGGGGGGGGGGATCAGAGACTAAAAATGTAACTAAACAGAATCCTCAGTTGGTGTACGAGCGTAGACAAGGCAGGATCCCTGTCCACTCTGCCTCCCGTCTGTGGGTTTTTCAGGAGGGACAAACTGCTGAGTGACGAAAGAAATTCTTCTTCTTTAAACCTAACCTGACTCATCTTTTTTTCTTTTTCTCTACTTGCCATGTAACCCGTAACACACACACACATTGTCTTGTGCTTTCAGACCTGGAAAACATTCTTTTGATTTTCAATGCGCAGTGACATCCACAGCAGCGGCACCTTCAACCTGATTTGAATTCCTGCACAAACTCACCCCATCTCGATGTTTCAACCCATAATACTACAAAAAAGAGACGTGGATCTCATTTCTTGTCACTGTGTATTTCGGTATAGCGCCGTCAGATCCCGCTGGTTGCTAAGGAGCGAGTCCTCCACTGCTCTAATGGGCTGATTTGGTATTCAGCTCGATGCTGGCTCTTATTTTGGTATGCCAGACAAAGTGTTTTGATGGAGGACGATTGCAGCCGCGTCTGGAGACAGTTTGATGGTTTATGGATGAGAGCACACTCCGTGCCTTTGACTGCACAAGACAATGCACTATGTTCTCTTCTTCTCTTATCAAACAATCTCACACAACACATCACATCGGACAGCGTCGCACAACATCATCTACAACATTGCTCCAGTGTTGCAACTAAATAACAATACTCTCTCCCAAGCTTGCTTTCCTTTTTCTTTTTAGCGTTGTAGGACAAAAAATACACATTTCCACAAAGAGTAAGAGTTTTGTTTTTGAAAATTCTTCGTTTTAGAAATGAACAGAATGCAGTTTTGTTTTTTTCTGTTATTTATGTGCAGCAATGGGAGCGGAGGCATCGTAAGAGTTGAAAGAGGACCACATTTAGGCTGTGGTGTTCAGAGTTCCCAAAGCTTGTGGGTGTTTTAATGAGTCATTTTAACTTCATTTAAAGCCAGCTGAGCAGAAAATAGATCAGTGAATGAGCCCTGGGCCAGTATGGATCTGCAACCGATTTACATCTCTGTGAGAGCCAACCCACATCACAACAGCTGTGTGTGTGTGTGTGTGTGTGTGTGTGTGCGAGAGAAAGAGAGAGAGAGAATGCATGTGTACATATTTGTCCTATATGTCTGTCTGTGCAGGTGTGAGGTGAGCGCAGAGCGAGGAGTGAACATCTTTTCTGCAATCAGCATGCATGTTTTGTCTCTTTCATGTCTTCACATTAACGGACGAGTGCATGCTAAAGGTGAACTGGGAACGGTAGTTACTGTCTGTGCGATGGGATTTGGGGTGTTGACTCTGAACTGTTTTCTGATAAAGGGATGCGCCGTAGGCGGGAAGAGTCTGCTGTAGAGAGAACACCCAGTCCTTCTGAGGCCTCTCAGGCAGACAGTCTGCTCACTGTTCACAGACTGATAACAGGGCACGGTAAATAAAACTCTTCAGCTCGGCTCTTTTTTCTTAAAAAGAAGGGCCGTTGCACCCTGTCTGGATCCCTTGTTTGTCCTGATTTGTGTTTTTATGGTGCTTCCCTCTCCTCCATTCTACCCTGCTGGTTTGCTTCCTTGCGTCAACACCTGAAAAGTGCAAGGGTATGACAAGAGATCCTCTTTGGTGTCTTCTGAAATGGGGCGCCATTGTTCCTCTCTTGTTGTTGGATTTTGCCGCTGCTCTCTTTAAATGCCGAATATGACTTTCTTGCTATACAATCACAAACGCACATGTTCACCGCCTTATGCTGATACCCTTTTTTTTTCTCTTTTTTTTTTTCTTTTATCCGCAGCTCCGGCAGAGGCGCTGGTTTGCGATCAGTGTGGAGCAACCTTCTCCTCAGAGGATGCTCTGGAAGCCCACAGACAAACGCACACAGGTATTTTACATGCGCTGACACTCCCTCTGCACACGCACACACCCACATATATTATGTTTAACCCGGGCGGCATGCATTGAGCTGTCGAGTAAGCTGTGACAGCACGACTTGTGATCATTAGGTCCAAACATGCCTGTCATGCTGTCTGGGTTAAACTGCTCCTGCCATGATGCTCCATGATTTATCCACAGTGAGGTGGGAGGCCCTCTCACGTATCACCCACTAATATCTCCTGGCACGCTCGCAGCCTGCCACTTCTTCACCACCGTAGCTCTACGGCGGCATCATTACAGACATACTATCCTCACCTCCTGTCAGAGTAGAACTATTTACATATGAGCACCCTCTGTGATTGATTATTAATGTATGATTAATCATATATTAACGGGTCCTTTTCTTGTCCGTTGGCTCTTTTAAAGTCATGCTTTTTTAGCCGAGCGCAGCCACAGACATGAATGACAACATGTGATTTGGAATCCGGTCCGCTCCTCTAGTTTGCAACCTACCTGCTGGATGAGCTTTAGTTTTGTTTTAATCTTTTAAATTCATTTACACTGACTGCATTCCCAGACGTCTTAGTTATTATTAGCAGGCAAATTTGACTCATATGACTTTTACAAATCATAAGTTAAGAAGAGTTTTGTAGGACAAAGATGAATTGATGTGCGTAATGTGATAAATAAAAGCCATTGAAAACCAATGAAGTCTTTTATTACTATGATAAATAGGGCTGTTATTCATTTTGGCTTGTTTGTATTTAACCAGAGTTATTAAGAGGTTATAAATTGTCATAAGTTGCTGATTAATACTTTTTCTTTTAATCAAATTCTACTATATTTTTTTCCTAAGAGTAGATTTGTCACGTCATCAGTTGAAACGTAAAACGTGAAATTTGGAATATTTACTTATAGGATTAGAAAGGCCAGGATGATAATTATAATCCTTAACAAAGAATATGTAACGATTGTAAATTTCTAGGTTTTCACACAACATGGGCATAAAAGGATAATTAATCATTTGTGACATTTTAAGTTTTTACATGTATCCATTCTGACATTTCTGGCGGGTGGTGTCTATTTATTTGTGAACATGTGGATTACGACCTTCAGCAACGAGGTTAAAAGATAATTTCTGTTTATTTACCTCTTTAATTGTTTGACACTTAGCAGAATAACACAAAAACTATTTGTCGGATTTTGATGCAATGATGTGGCAGAAAAGAACAGGTAAAACGGAAAAAAAGTGCATATTTTATTAATTTCACAACAATTATTTCAACAAGAAAGGCTTTTTTTTTTAACTCGCTGTTCATTATGCTTAAGGTACTTGACAGATTTCCATGAAAATGTGTGTAAAAGTATAAGAATAGTGGGAGGAAGAGTGGAAGTGGAGTATTGAATAATGTCCCAAATAAGGAACCATTTATTTCTGACTATTCGTAGGTATGCATACCTGTGGTCGTTAAATTAACATTTTCAGGTTTTGGAATGTTTGTTTGACGAAATATCATGTACTTGTTTTTTTTTATTTAGATTTTGTCCGTAAAAGCTTTATCAAACTTTTATTTTGGTACTTCCGCTGACGCTGATAAAATATTTAGGTTTGCGCTAAACACGTAGGTTCAACATTTATATTTATATTTAGATAAAATATTTAGATTTAACATTTACATGGAGATTTTTGCATTTAGATGAAAGATTTCGGCGTAATGTTATATTTAATACTTAGAACTTCATGAACAAATATTTCCTAGGTTAATAAATATTAGTGTACATGTGAAAAAGAAGCGACTTTAAAAATTTGACACCGCCTATTAAACGTTACTTGGAGCTAAATGTGGTAAACAAGTTGCTCTAAATAGCAGCGTTTGCTATTTTACAAACATCTTGCCACACTTACTGTCGGTGATGTTAAAACTTTTGGAAACCTGTTCAGCTTTGTATGGATTTGACACTTCATTCTTGAAGATTACCCAATTAGCTTGTCGTGACGGAGACGTGGCGACACGTGGCGCTTCAAACCTCTGCAGCTGTGAGAAAAAGAAGCTGCGTTATTGTCAGACGGCGTGTGACTCCACACCTTTTCTGCTACTGTTAGAGAAAGGTGATAACCCACTCAGGAGCGCTGGCATGTAACTGTAACTCCAGGTGGCACACACAGTATGAATACTTAATGTATGTGGACGTTGGATGGGTGCTAACGATGCCCAGAAGTTTCTACCCCCGCCTGCCCTGGTTGTAAACATCCAGAGTTCAGTTTCAACCTGGCACTGAATCCAGAGCAGGGTGCAAAGGCAGCGCTCTGTCCTTTTTTTGTTGTGATCTCAGCTCAGCCTGCTGTGACTGTGTTATGATCGCGTTCGCTGACGCTCGCCGCAGTTGACGCCATCAGCTGCAGGTAACATAATCAGGTTAGGTTGAGGTTATATGGGAAACTGTTACAACTCCATGCAAAGATTTACCAGCAGGACTCTATTTCCCAGGATTTTTGTGTGTGCACACTTTGGTTTAATTTGCCATGTGGCATAGCCAGTGAGCCAAATGAGTTTCCTCTTAGCAGATTAGCACTTGTCAGACCTCAGCAGCTGCACCGCTATGGTCCAACTCCTCTTAAGGGGGAATAATTACACTTCTGTGGAGGGACCTTACTCTGAAGCAGTTTGGCCGCACGGACTGGAGTGAAAGTGTCTTTTTGATACATCAGAGGTGAATGGCCGTGGGTTGCTGAAGTTAGACATCAAACAGGGGGAGGGGAATGCTGGTAGAGAGGGGGGTAGGGGGAATGTGAGGACTTCCCGAGGGCAAGAGGATGGCTGCTGGTGTTTGATGGCAGGACTGAAAGGAAAACATCATCATGTGCTGCTGTTTGCTTCTCAACCACCATATTCTCCTGTGACCTACTTGTCAGTACCCAAAATAAAAGAATGGATCCGACTCCAAATTGCTTTCACAACAGAGGGGTGTGCTTCATCGCAGCAAATCAAAGCCGTGGAGCAGTGAGCATTTAATTTTGGAGAAGCCAAGACTTGAGTTTATCCACAGGATGTTCCGAAATGTACTGTATTTGCTTCAAACTATGCGGCTGGATAATTTTGCCAAGGCCAGTGGAGGGATGCCTTCTCCTGCTCCCAGCAGCTGCACCGCTGTTGTTTCCACACATTACAGGCTGCTACAAGAAGTGACTAATATTATCTTCAGTCTGGGCTCTAATTAAACAGTCCTGTAGTCCATTCAGATACAGCACGGTCTTTATAACGCAGCCTTCTTAGTGCAGACCTTTTAAGCTTGCCCAGTTGTGTGTCCATCATCAGCCGCCCGATAATACTCAGCTGTAATTTATACCTTAAGCCTTAAACCTAATGAGAAACTATGTTCTGTTCCCGAGTATTTATTTGCATGGTCTGCAGAGCCGCAGCATGCCTCTAAATTTCAAATATAAAAACAGCCTGTAAAGAGTAAAAGGTAATAATTTGAGGAATCCAGGCAAATCAAACAGTCTGTGACCTCAATGAACCGATCCATGGAATGGTGGTTAAACACGAGCAACGTATCTCTTGTTGCATCAATTATTAAGTCGGTTGTTCCTCACTCGGGTAGATTAGCAGTCCACTGATGAGGGCCCGGGGTTGTTTAAGGTACTGTATCGTGTGTGTGTGTGTATGTGTGTGTGTGTGAGAGCTTGCAGGGCTGCCTCATCTCCAGGGAGCCGTCTGCATGAACACTTACAGTAGCATGAATGCACATGCAGGGTCATGTGAGGTCTGGCACATAATGCAGCCTGCATGACTGTGTATATTCAACTAAGTCATATTAGGGCGCTGCCAGACAGGAAGCACGTTATGACAGAGTTTGTACTGTCCTCAATTTGCTCACTGGAGCTAGTGGACATGATCCCCCATGATGTATTATTATTAGTATGATTTTTGAAGTCTGTGTTTTGTTGACGGCAGCTGGAGATTTTTGTTTCCCTTCTTCTTCTTCTTTTCAAGTTCTGCTGTAATTCATCGAAATAATATATTCTTTGTCTCCATATATAGTCGAGCGAATATTATAGACGAATCACTCACTAACCAATTTAGAAGTCTATGGACATGGAAATCAAGATTATACAGTTTTGCGGTCATCACTGAATACAACCTCTTGTTCAATTTGCAGTGGGTTTACTCCCAGAGTCTCAGGGTGGGAAAACTTTTGTTTGCTCTTTGAAAAGAAACAGGCTGCGCTTATTTGTGAATGAAGGGATTAGCTTGAACACTTCACCCCAACAAGGACCATGATCCTATCTGGTTGCCTAGACACACAGTTGTTCCTTAGGCAGCGTGAGAGCGAGGCGGGCTCCCACCTACGTTGGACTGAATAAATGGCAGATGCATGAAGGCAGACCATGTTAAATCACACGAACAGATACATGGTCCTGGTGGAGTTATGCTGAAAACTCACGAACCCAAACTGCCCCTGATAACAAACTAAACTCAGAAATAAAACGCAGGAAATACTGACGTTTCATCTCATCTCATAACAGAATTACTCACAAGTCAATGATTACTGCCAGAGCTCTGTCCCTCCCTCTGAACACAATGTCCAGTCAGCTCTCCAGCCTTTGAGGAATACCATTGATTCCATGGTATTTACCCTATTGAGGACCAGGGGTCAGAGGTCATCCTGTGCCTTAAAACCCAAATCCTATGCCCATTGTCTGGTTAAGGGTGAGAAAGCAGGGGGCAACCACAGCCAACGCTCATAAAGAAGCTCCTCGGCACTTCTTACCAAAGCTTACTGGAATACCGCAAATCCTTATTGTTTTGGAAGTTAACAGCGAAACGAAATGCCACCACTAACGCACACAAACACTTCATACTGTGTTATTTTTACATCCTGCATCGTGAATAAAACAGAACAAAACAACAACTGTTGAGCCGATCCGTTGTCACTCAGTGTCAGCCGGAGATGAAGAGTGAATTTTTTGTGACAAAATATTTGTCAGATTTCTTAAGTCAACTCTCAGGATTGCTGGTGACAGTAGGATCAGGACATGCATCTGTAAGAGTTTGCGAGTGTGTCAGGGAGTAACGTGTTTAAAACTTTCAGGCAAGCCAGAAAAAAAGAAGTTTGAAACACACATTTATAATATGCAACAGTTAATAAAGAGAGAGGAGAGAGCTTTGATTAAGAAGGCAAGAAGCATAATATGTTTTCCAGTTGGTTGAGGTTGATGCCTGCAACTAAAGCAATGTGGACACATTGGAACAGAAAGCGCTCCCCCTACTGGCTGCCCTGAATATTGCCAGGGGAACTGATTTAAATGGAACAAGGCTGCAACAACAGGTCATTTTAAAGTGTCTTTTGCCATTTTAGATTATTTTTAGACCGATTATTATCCAGAGCCAACTAGAAAACTGACTTTGGTTGGATATGACTCAGGGAGGAAGAAAAAAGCTGGTCAGACAGAGGAAGGATTTCTTGTACGGTCAGCGGACAAGCCGGGTGGGGAGGGTGCAGAGGCGTTGAGAATGGGGGGATCTTTTGTCCTCAAGTGAAAATATTGTGGTCTGTGGGTGAGAAAGGGCCTTTGGTCATTAGGCGACACATAAAGGCAGGGGTTGTAGGAGTTAACGTGAAGAACCTATGACTAATGGGCTTGGTCAGTGAGGGCCTGAACCTCATTGTGGGCCCTTTGTGCTAAAGTCCACAGGCTAAAGCCTTTTGAACAGGTGCAGTACATTCTTCTGAACCGCCTCAGAGCTGGATTGTTAAGATGAGGGAATTTATTTCATCCTGCCCTCTTTCTGTTAATGATTACAAATCATGACTTCTATTAGGTTCTGTGAAGACATTTCAAAACTACGGTTGAAAAGAACAATCTCAATGTGGCTTTTTGTGCTTGGACGCCACTACAAATCTGGAGTTACCGGTGAAACGTAACGTCTGAAAAGGTGTCTCGCTTTTGTTTGAGCAAATTGTGATTCGTGGATTAGCAAACAATAGGCGGTGAAAGCGTCTGATTTACCCATGAAAATGTGAATTTGCATGATTTCCCCCCTACATTGGGCAAGCTTGTCTGTTAACTTGATAGAAACTAAAGCAAGCGTCTGACACCCTTCCCTCTTAGTATGAGTGTGCTGTATCCCTTTCCCTACGTTAATTCCAATTTAATTGCCAGTTGCCTCAAGGCACTTCAATAACAGTAACAAATGATTTGATTTAGTGGACCTCATCAGACTGCATTTTAAATGCGACATAGCAACCCCACTTGAATTCCAATGAAGTGCTGGCACAGTCCTCTGTTTACTAATGATCCTCCGCTGGAGATGTCTGATTGAATCTGAGTCAGGAGCAATGGGACCTGCTAGCATTGCAAATGATCTGCAACCTGAGCAGACAGAGAAATAAGGACCTCATAATCTCACATTAGAGCGTCACTCACCAGGACATGCTTATTTTACCCAATGCCGCTGATTAACCAGTCCCTCAGTCTTACCACACATATGAATTTGCATCAGGTCTGAATGCCAGAATGGATTCTGGGGTTGGCGTGCATAGCCTGCAGATCAAGTGGCGACTCTATGACAGCCAATGGATCTTCTTCACATAGCCATTTTGACTTGAGCTACCCTGCCAGTGTCTCCTTATCTGTATTCCTCTCCACACTGTGTGCAACAGGAAATCAGCCCAAAAGAGATGCCAGGTCACACACAGGATTAAACTGGATTGTGTTTTTCCTGCAGTCCTGCCTTTAATGGCTTGATATCACTACTTAACATTCTGCACGGAGAGCATAGTGTAGGCATCGTTTAGGGTGGAGCTTCTATCAGCCGCTCTCTGAGCACAGAGACTGAGGGCTTCACAGGCAGGAGCTGACTCCTGATGGGGAATGAAGAGAATAATTACACATCTAACGCACCAGGAAGGAGCCATTGATTATGTGATTGGCATGCTGTGCATTGTGTGGGAAATTCTTCAAGAAAACAATGACTTTTCTTTTTTTTTCTTGTCTTTTTAAAATAGAACAAATAAAGACACAGCTGAAAGTGCCTGGGGGCTTTTAGGGGAGTTAACTTAGGTAGAGGCACTTGCTCTTTGAAGGGAGCTTTTCCCTCAGAGGACTCACACAAACTTGAAGTGACCCAGTTTTCCCACTTAGGGCCCTGTCTGTGTATGTTACTAAAATAACTGTGTCTGTGTCTTGCACATTCTCCAGGGACTGACATGGCGGTGTTCTGTCTGCTGTGTGCAAAGCGCTTCCAGACCCAGAAGGCCCTGCAGCAACACATGGAGGTTCATGCAGGCATGCACAGCTACATCTGTAGCCACTGTGAACGCCCCTTCCCCAGCCACACCACACTCAAAAGACACTTGCGCTCGCATACGGGTAAGAGCCGGGCTGTTCTAATCACCTATAACATGGTTCCTGTCTTTTATTTTTGTGCGTAGGCTAATTTCTTACATGCATTTTCACCACACTGCTTTTCGCTTTTTCTACGAGATGACTCACCTCTCGGATGACAACACTGTACCGTTACGGCCGGTGCATATTTTGGGCATTTTCATCCTGTTTATATTTTGGGCTCTTAGACTGCCATTGGGCTTCTGCAATTCACGGCTGTCAGTTCTAGTGCGGTTCATCCCAAATGATCGAGAAAACGCAAAAAAATATTGAAGGAGAAGCAAATGGAAATGACTTGTCTGTGTGTTCTACCGAGGGTGAGTCTTACTGCCACAGGAAACGGAGAGATATTCACTGAAAAGATGTCCCCCTTTCTACTTTCACCTTAAATAACACTCCCAGCTGTCACAGCCACTTGATGTCCGGACGGGAGGAATACATAATTGATGTGAAGAGACAGAAGTGAAGGGAGTTTTGGCCATGGCAGGGCATCTTGTTTGTATGCCATTCTGCTTGGATGTAACATTTTGTAAATGTCATCTGCTCTACAGTTGGGGGACGGCGATGGGGAGAGTCGGCCTGTAATGAGGAGAGCAATGTATCCTCTGACTTGGCTGTTGCTGTGGACACTGAGATAATGAGGCACATAGGTCATTGGAGATGAGTCAAATCCTCAGCCGTGGGAGAGAAACAGATTAACTACAGTATAGAAAACAGAGCTGCACATGTCTGGAGGACTTCTAATAGCTATTAGCAGACAGCCAAGAGGGGCGTCCTCATGTCATAACATTAGAGACGCCTGAAAGGACATTATTTCCCCTTGATGTGCAGACAGGGTCCTCTGCCTGTTTGACCTATACAGCCTCACATGCAACTCGCTGTGTCATGCTAAGCATAAGGTTAGCCTCTAATGTCATCTCACAATAACGGGCGGCGTCGGTGTTGTGGCTGCTGCTGCTGTTGTGACACCGCTGTGTTCTCAGGCGATCACCCATTCGAGTGTGAATTCTGCGGGAGCTGCTTCAGAGACGACGGAACACTGAGGGGTCATAAACGCATCCACACCGGAGAGAAGCCTTATGAGTGCAACGGCTGTGGGAAGAGGTTCAGCCTCAAGCACCAGCTGGAAACGCACTACCGCGTACACACAGGTGAGGGCTGAGGGACTTGAAATAGTCTGACCAAAAATCAACCATTTTCACGTTGAGTTATTAATTAAAAAAACAAAAGAAATGAGACAATCATAAGAATGATAAAGGGAGATCAAATACGGTCATTTATGGGAGTCCTTGTCCGCCTGTAAAAGAATTAAGATTAAAAAAGAAATTAGGAGATTAAAAATTGAAATTATCAACGTAAAACAAATTATATTATGAGATTAAAAAAAAGTAACAATTATGAGATATTTAATTTCATACATGTAGCTCTTATCCATGAAAAAAAAAAAAGGAGGGTCCCAAATTTGGCAGACTCAAAAATGTCTCTTTCATAGTTAAGGTCATTTAAAATACTGGTGTTCATCATCGATTATAGACGTAATGGTTTTTATCGAGTATTGACTTTGTGGGAATTCTGACATTTGGTGGGAATTCTGAATTCTGAATTCTCCATAATACATGAAGAGCAACAACGGAGCACATGCACAATTATGATCAAATTATTTCCATTTTTCAATCTCATAATCTACTTTTTATCTCATAAATTCTCAATTTTATCCCATTATTTATTTATTACCTCATAATTTTGACATTTTTAATCTCATTATTTCAACCCATTATTATGATTTATGATATATATATATTTATGTTAGGACATAGGTTATGCTTTATTTCTCATGATTTCCATTTTCCATGACTTTTTAATCAGGCAATTCTAACTTTTTATCTCCTAATTATAACCTTTCATTTATTGAATTTAACTTTTTATCCCACCAGTAATGACGTTTTATCTCATAATTTTGACTTTTTACCCCATACTTATGACTTTTTACCTCATAAGTATGACTTATTATGGGAACATATTTACTGCTGATAGTGGGTTTCTTACAAAGATCTTTCAGATTTTAGTTGTTTGATTTTTACTTAAAGGATGTTGAAACTTACGTGTTACGAGTGCCTTTTTTTTTTTTTTTTACTTTATACACAATAAATGCTTTAATCTAACAATTATAGGAAACAAAAAAAAAAAATCTTGAACCTTTGACTCAAATAATAAGTCTACTCTCAATTTCAGGACATGTTATTCATGTCTCACTCAGGTTGGAGACAAACCTAAGTTATATTTGCAGTGGAAGTTTCTCAATGGTCAATATCTGTTACCGAACTGATGCATCTGTAATCCTAGAGCACAGACATCACACAACAGCACAGACAGGTAGAGAGGACTGGAATCCTCTTTCACCTGGCAGGCACCTGACTCTGGGTCCTCAAGTATAATGCTGTATTGTTGAATTTCTCAGGTGAGAAGCCATTTGAGTGCAAGCTGTGTCACCAACGGTCCAGAGACTACTCTGCTATGATCAAACACCTGCGCACTCACAACGGAGCGTCTCCCTACCAGTGCACCATCTGCCAGGACTTCTGCCCGAGCCTGGCCGCCATGCAGAAGCACATGAAAGGCCACAAGCCGGAGGACGTGCCGGCCGACTGGAGGATAGAAAAGACTTACCTGTATGTCTGTTACGTCTGAGTAGGACATGGACCCTCGCGCACAAACGCACACACGAGCGGTCACTGTCGGGTGAAAACCTCGTAAGTCCAGTGTTGCTGGTTTTCCATCATCGACTACAGAGACTTACGAGCACGAATACAAATCTATACGCACTGGGCTGTGACTGATAATGGGTCATAATATGATTTCTATTAATTTTTTGATCACTCAAATCGGATCTTCAAATGAGGGTCCGCAGAGATTCAGTTTTTAATGACATTAAAACGGAAAAGCAGCATTTTCACACATTTAAGAAACAGGAAACTAGAAATATTTACAAATCCCCCACCGGAAAATGATTTAATGACCAATTAATTATCAAAATGCAGGTTTCCTGTTTGTTTCAGACCTGGTGCACGCACGCACACACACACACACACACACACACACACACACACGCACACACACGCAAACACACGCACACACACACACAGAGATTTCATAATAACTTTAATGGATTCACTGTGGGTAGGATTCATGTCTGAGACGGCTGACCTGTGTGCAGCATGAGGTTTTTTTCTTATTGATTGCTAGACATCAGGCAATCCTGAGTCATCTCTGACTCCATGATTGTGCGGTAGATGATGAAAATAAATCCAAAATAACTTCATTGGCAGAATTTAGGCTAAATGTACTCATCACTTCCTGTGATTTCTGTTATTTTCCTTCTTTTTTTTTTTCATGTAGGAGTTGTTTATTTTCTGCATGTGTTACTTGAATGGCTGCCACATTTGACCTCATGAGTTTATATCCCTTTAATTGCTTCGTCTTTCTTTCTTGCGGTGAGTGTTATTGTTTGGAGGTGGAGGACTCACAATCTGAGTTTTCTGCTGCAATGTAATAGTTTTTGCTATTTATATGTCGTGCATTTGTTACCAAATATGTGTCGGTTTCCTTCCCAGAGTGTCAGCGTGGTAGGATGTCTGGTAGAGCGAGCTTTTTCCTCTCCTAACTTTATTTTTGGTCCGTTTTAGATCTACTGCAAATTGTTCATCCGTCAATAGTTTTAATTTCATAATCAGTACTTCAGAATTTACGGTGCATTTAGACGCCATTCGATTTCCTTGACTTTTTTTTTTCACATTTTACTATATTGCAGCCTTAAATTCAAAAATGGTTTATATGAAATTTTTCCCTCATTAATCTAGAGAGTTAAAAAAAAGAAGAGATATCACATTGACATAAAGTTTTCACACTCTTTCTTCAGTACTTAGTCCAGGCTCCTTAGACAGCGATTACAGCGTTCTGTCCTCTTGGGTCTGACGCGACTCCTGGATTTGGGGATTTTCCGACCTTCTTCTCTGCAGATCCTCTCAGGCTCTGCAGGTTGGATCGGTACCTTAAGTTTCTCTTGAAAAGATGTGACTGTTCTGCAAGTCATCTCCACACAGGATCTCTGGAGCTCAGCCACAGTGACCTTCGGGTTCTTGGTCACCTCTTTTACCAAAGCCCTAGGAAGAGTTCTGGTTGTTCCACCGTTCCCTTGGGAACCTTCCATGCGGCAGAAATTTATGAAGCCTTCCCTAGATCTGTGCCTCGCCCTAATCCAGTCTCTGAGCTCTGCATGCCGTTCATTCGACCTCATGGCAATGTTTCTGCTCACATATTCATCAGCAGCTTGTCTTTCCACACCGTGTCCTAGCAATTTAATCTACCACCGGTGGACTCCGGTCAAGGAGTCGAAAGAAAAATGAGGCACCTGAGCGACATTTAAAGTGTCATAGCAAAGTGTTTGGACACTAGGGTCAATGTAATATTTTCAGTTTTTCGTTCTAAAATTCTGTTTTCACTTTCTTACTATGTGGGTCTCGAGAGTGGGTCAATGAGGAGGAGAAAAAAAAAGGCTGCAACAGAGTAGAATGTTAGAAAAAGTAGGGGTTTGAATACTTACTGAATTCACTAAATCGTCTACCTGTGTGTGAAAAAAAAAAAATTCAGCGTTTCAACGTGGCTTTTACGTGTAATGTTTTTTGTTTTCTTTAACATTAAGAATATATAAATGTCCTATACAAATCAGAATTTTCTAAGGGAAAACATGAAAAGTTTTTTTTTATTTTAATAAAACCTTCGAAGAAAATTCTGATATTGAATCCCGACGCGAAGGTTATCGTCCGTTATGGTGTAGCTGTAATGTACAAACTGTTCCTGTATGTTATTTCCTCATGTGAGCCCAACACGGGCCTTATAGATATAAACATGTTGTATTTTTGTATTACTGTAAATTTGCTATCTGTTTACATTTGGTATGATTTTGAGCAACATCTTCACGCGTGTGTTTTATAAGTCTGATTCGACTAAGATTCCTCCCTTGTGCCTCTTTCATACGTAGAGCATCGATGTGCTTGACTACATGGGTCCGTGCTATTATAGTAGTCGTTTCTGGGTGTTCTGTTTACTGTTACTTAAAGATAGACTGCCATGTGGATCCACTTCGTCTGAACATTGCAACTGGAGGCAACATACTGTGATAGTGGTTGATACTCGGAGACAAGCGTGAACTTTTTACATCAAAATGGACTGAGACCTTTGGATAAAAAAATGTGTGTATAGCAAATCTTGGCATCTGTGGGCAATGCCTCCTTAAGTAGCCAACGACACTCAGTGCCATGGAAACACGCATTTACTGTATCTACTCTACATGAACATGCACTAAAACTGGATTTCTTTGGTGGACCAAAAGAAATAGAGCACTTTTTGTTGGAAAAGGGTTTTTTCTTTGACCTTTCTATGTTGTGATAATGCAGATGTTCTTTTATTCGATGTGTCCTAGAAGGATGTGATTAGCATTGTTTAGATTATGTCAATGTCTGTCTACCTCAGGGCCAGATCAGAGCTCGACCTGGTGTCCAATCAGGGTTGTTCTTCATGCCATGTGTGCAGTAAAATCCCTCTCCATTACAGCTTTGTAACACCGTGTGTGGAAGTATTTTCTCAGTGTGGATTCAGGCACAACTCTGTATGCGTCAGTGTTCGGTGGCATGGTTAAAAAAAAAAAAGAGAATAAAACAAGTTACTATTTTATGTATTCAGTCGTGTCGGTCTGCTGTTCTGTCAGGACTGTCTAGTCCCTCACTGATTAACGCAAACAATCATGGTCCAAATTATTTCATTTGAATATAATACTTATATTATTTCACAGAACTGCCTTTAAGTGGATACTGAATATTTGTATTTTATTTTTACTTAATGGTGAAATACAGACAGGGACAATTTCAATGCAAAATAACTACTTTTACTACATAAAACCAGTAGTTAATACATTTTACTGATAATATGTAAATACTTGTACTTACCTTAACCTTTTGAATGCAATTCTTTTACTTGGAGGGGAGTACTTCTAGAGTTTAGAATGAGTATCCACCGCTGATTACTTTCATTACTTTAATTTATTTTGCCCTTTTAATCACCTCTGACAAGATGGTTATGTTTATAATGTCTGTTACCAGGACGACCGAAAAAGCTAATGGTTGGATTTTCATAAGAGTCAAGTCGATTCTTCTTCTTCGATTCTTTTTATACAGCGACAAATCATAAAATTTGTATGTTATCTCAACGCACATTCCAAAAAGAGCAGATGTAGATTTTACTCGTTGTTCTAAAGATACCCAGCAAAGCCTATATTTACAAATATACTTTATGAATACTTTAGGAAAAAATGCTTTTTTTAAAAGGCAGAAACCTCGAGCGGATCCCAACTCAGGGAGTTGAAATACGTGAGATCGACTTGGAGTATTGAAAAGAGGTGGAGAAGTGAATATAGACGGGTTGGAGTGGGTGGAGAAGAGTGTCAGGAGTTATATGTGACAGACGAGTAGCATTAAGCATGAAGGGAAAGGTTTACTAGACGGTAGAGAGAGACCAGCAGTATGGTTTAAAAAAGGTGGCACTAACCAAAAGACCGGAGGCAGAGCTGGAGGTCTCAAGATTTTCTATGTGAGTGACGAGGATGGACAGGATTAGAACATCTGAGGAACAGCCCAGGTTAGCTGTCTTGGAGACAAGTAAGAGAGGCCAGATGGAGATGCTCTGGAAACGTGAAGAGGAGGGATAGTGGATCTATTGGTGGAAGGATGCTGGAGATGGAGCTGCCAGGCAGGAGAAAAAGGGGAATATCTAAGAGGAAGTTTTTTGATGTCGTGAGAGAGGACATGCAGTTGGTTGGAGTAATATAGAAGATGTGGTGGACATGTCAAGATGGAAACAGATTATCCTCTGTGGCGACCTGTAAAGGGACGATTTAGACAAATAAACATTAAGCTACATATTTTACTTGTTAACATTATTTACCCATGAATCATTAGTGTTCAGACTAGTTTTTCCTACAAACACATGCTGATCAGATGTTACTCAATATATGCTATATTGGGTCTGAGCATTTTATAAAATAATTCTTTAGTCTTTCCATACTCCTTAGTCCCACATGTCCCTTGAGAACCACTGGCGTATGGTCTAAACTCCTCCCCTTCAGCCTCTGCTGTCCTCATTAGGCCCAAACATTTCACTTTTACAGGCCTCTTATGGCCCTGTCCATCAACCGGACAAAGACAATGCCGCTTCATCGGTTTCTGCCACAAAAACAAAAGTCTCAAGCTGTTTAGAGAGTTTATGTGTCATCTGGTAAACTTGCAAACAGCTGGAGTCACTCCAGGCTCTGCGGTGACCTCCGATGGCTCTCCTCCAGAGCCACAGCTGGCCTGTGTTCTGTCCCAGATGTGAATGGGATTAAGGATCAGTAACACGTCTGCCGCCGCTGCGAGCCCGGCATAGGGAGAGGGAGAACTTTCAGTCCCAAGTATGGCCAATATTTACCACACATTTTTTATGATGGGCTTTTATGTTTGCTTAAAGCTTTAAAAGTGAACAGATTACAGCGATGACGGCTGCTCTCCAGTGGTGCTTTCTTTCCCCCATCATCTCATTAAGCTATAAAATAGCCTCTCAGTATACAAGGAATTTATTTTATTGTCTACCCTATTTTTCATTGTGACTTAAAAACTGCCAGCTAAATTCCTGCTAGTGGTATTGACAGTTTTCCCATGACAAATATTGGTATCAACAAAAATAAGATAAATCTTGACTTTCTAAAGGGAAATTCCTTTTATATTTCAGATTATTATTGCGACTCTGAATCTGTTATATGAGATATGATGGAACAAAGCGACAATGAGAGACACCCATTTTATTGCCTTGACTCGTTATTAGGTTGGATATTCAGTATCCTACCAATTATCTGTGTGTTTTCAATTTTTCTGCAAAAGCCAGAAATGAGACGGTTATCATGCTGAACTACTGTAACGACTTTTATACAGCAGTGAGGAGTGATGATGCCATTTTTGTACCAAATGGTGCATTTTTCAGAGGAGTAGCCTATAAAGTAGAAAAGTGACAATTAGACTGATGTGACCTTTGTTTGTTGGTTTCTTAAAGGTACAAAAGCCTTGCCGATGGTAAAGGGTACATAAATGTACTTAAAACAAGGTAAAAGTACAAATTCCTAATTCAAATAATCATCTTTTTTGAAAAAAAACAACAAAAATCCCATAATTTTGTCACAGCTTTCTGCCATATCAGTTTATAGCAGAATAATATTAAGACTTAAATGTTCTGAAAATGGAATATCAACCTTTTATGTCAAGATTAGATTATCGTCTAAAAAAAAAATAGGATAGTAATTGTTTTCTCTTTAATGAAGCTTTCAGACAAAAATCGTAGCTGTTTGGACAAAAAAAAGGTAAAAACTGACATGTAACCCCAGCTGAACCTCATTAGATACCAATTCTATGGCGGTGTAGGGTATAAATAAATCTATAGACATACACATGCACATACCATAAACATTTTGGAATTTAGCGGTGCGCTACGTTCTTTGAAGGTACAGCAAAAAGGTACAAACATGTACCAATGTTCAGATTTAAAGTTTCGTACCCCGCTGGAGCGACAAAGCATTCGTACCATTTTAGGTCCATTCCTGTACCTTTATTTTTTAGTGTGTTAATAAGTGGGACAACAGGTTAGGTCAGCGAAAAACCTCCTGTCCAACCTACCATTCATTTATTAATTTACATTGCCCAATCTCTCTCTTTCCTTATCACGTTCTCATTTTGCACATCATCAGACATCCCTTCCACAGGATAAAAGTATATTATGTGACTCTTTTCAGCTCTTTCAACTAAACACTTGTCTACTTAACCACAGGATAAACATGTAAAACTTAACCCTAACACCAACCCTTTAACACAACGACAAGATGATTATAAAAGAAAACAGAATTCTGAAAGCTCACCCTGTTTTTAATCTGGTAAAATATTGCGCCACTTTTCTTGTTTTACTCTAAAAAGATCGCATTCAGAACCCTGACAGGGGGAAATGACTTTTTTCCTGTAGAGAGCACATCTTACAGACATAAGGAACCGTTGATGGCGGTGTCACAAGTTGATCTGCTACATTTTTATAAACTTTAAAAAGTTGGGAGACACCGACGTGCAATAAGTGGTGGAAGATGGAGGACAAACTCAATTTCTGATATTGTTAGCGATCACACGAGATGCCGTTCACTTCAACCATCCTCAGAGTCATTACATGTTCCACCAGAGAGATCTGCTCCTGACAGTATGAGGAGAGTTTTGACACCACAGGGATTCCATATCAAAGAAGTTTGATTTTTATTGTTTACTCAAAACATTTGAACATATTATTTCACACAACAAATTCACCTTTTGGTAGTTAATTGAATTATATCGACAGATTCGTTCACTTACAAACTCTTAAGATATAACCTGTAGTTATGGTCCTCTTTTATTCAAATGTACCATGCTGGATCCCTCCTCCTCTGTGTCCCTTTTGGCCTGTGGTGTGGTCCAGGGTTCAAACCTCGGCCCCTTACACTTTAGCATATACATGCTGCCATTGGGTCTCCATAATAAACAGGTTCAGTAAAGCATTACGCACTTTTCAATAAGAAATTGTGTCTCAATATTTGCTGAATGAGCAGGACATTAAAAGGTAAAGTGAGTCCAAGCACCTAGCCTGACATATGTCCTTGTGTTTTTCTGCTCAAAATGACAACCATCCCTGTGACCCATCCACCTCTTCTCTCCACTTTCAATACAGACTCAACTGTATCCTGTTCAGTGGCCATGATGAAGCCGTTCTCACCGTCACACCTGTAGTAAATGCATTATTACATAACCTTAACCATATACCTCACTTTTCAAATTACAAATTTAAATACTGATAAAGACAATTTTGTAACAATATAGTGTTTTGTATTCACTATATTCTCAGACTTTTCTGCCCTACTTTTTCATCAAGTTGGACTTCAGACACATTCAAATAACCAATGAATGCTTTGCATAGGCAAGTTATAATCATACGTGTTGTATTTTGAACTTTTGGAATATTAAATCGTTCTGCTGAATAGTTACAAAAATTATAATATTGGTTTTATTACTTGGGCTCTGCTGCTTTGGTTGTCCTCAGTTGATCTTAAATCAAGTTCCTCAATCTGCCACTAGAGGGAAGTATGACACCACAGCTAATGTCTAGCTGTGACAGCAGGGAGCAGACAGCTGCTATCAGATGCTTCTGCTAACTAGAGATCCGTGGAATTTTAGCCCATTCCTCTTTGCTGAATCGCTTTATTGCAGCCACAGAACAGAATGTGTGAGCATGAACTGCTCTTTCAGGTCCCCTTAACATAATCTCAATAGGTTTCAGCTTCAGACTTTGACAAATTCACTCCATAATTTTAGTTTAATTCCTTTTGTGCCTTTAAGTGGTTGAATTACTCTTCTGCGTGATCCTATTTGTTACAAGACCTGCAGTTCCTTGAATGATTTTTCAGGATCCATTGTGACTTCCCGTTTGTGCTGTGCTCTTCAGGGAATTTTAAGGTTTATATCCACTTCTAGGAAAGCTCCCTGTTGTTCCAGGTCTCCTCTATTCATAGATCCACGAGTCTTAGAGCTGCAATAATAGCTTAGCGACACTTTCCTTTAAATTTTGGCATAGTGTCTTACTGGTGAGACCTGCGAGACAACGTCATGCTGCTGTAAGTGTTCTCTTTAAGTGATGATGTGATGGAAGAGGGCTAGTGGTGATCAGGCCTGGGTGGGTCTAGTCCAGCTGGTTTCAGTCTCTAAAGGGACAAACACTTTTTTTAAACACACCCAGTTGGTACTGCATTATGTTTTTGGTCCAACAAATAAGATTATCGCTTTGAAACGTGTATAATGTCTTTACTCGGTTTGACTTTGCTTTATACTGAAGTTATTAGAAGATCTGATACAATTTAGTGTTTGACACACACAAATATAGGATAACACAGGAGGGGACACACTCACACACATACGCATGTCATTTTGAAGTGCCATGTAGTCACATAATAGATCAAAATAAATATTTTTCCTAGAACCATACGGTCAATGTGTGGCTATTACAACTAATACGTGGCATTGATCAATTAAAATATCTACAAATGACGAGATCTTCTGAATATTTTATAGAGACGACTTGCATTGTACCAAGAGTTTCCTTTGGTCCAAGAAGAGTCAGAGAAAGATAAGAAATTAGCCCAAAAAAGACATGTTAACATGAATATAACTTTAAAATTTGATCTCATCTGTGAACTTTCCTCATGTCATGTCAGAAAGATCATCATCACCGATGGTGACTGTTAAACAACGAGGTCATATGAACTACTTTATGCTGTTCAATATTTTAGTCTATATGTTGATCACATCCTGTACATTGCATCCTCACCCTGTGAGAACCATGCTATCTCTAAAAGTTATCAGAAGATCAGTCAGTGCAGTTATATTTCTCACTTGATCTAGATTGTTTTTTAAAAAGTTTAATAAGTAGGAGAATTTTCACAACCAACAAACAAAACATTTAAGCCTTCAGTTTAACACAAACATTCATAATGAACGCAACTTCTCCAGATACCCTTTAATGTCCTGCTCAAGTGTTTACTTGAGCACAGTTTGAGTCTTTATTTCTTAAAAAATGTGAGGCAGTTGACTGAACCTGTTTATAATATGACTCAGTGGCAGCATGTTTATGCTAAAGAGTAAGGGGCCAAGGATGGAGCCCAGGGGGACACCACATGTCAAAAGCGTCACTGAGGAGGAGGCATTAACCATGGCGGTTGAGAAAGTTTTATTTGTTAAGTAGAATTTTGTTTTGCCATGGGATGACCTACTAAAGAGAATTACGTAACTTGATGCAACCAAAGAAGCCCGGTGAGGGTCAAACATTTTTTCAAGGCTTAAAAACATGCTTGAGTAAATTATATGTCATTTTATTACAGACTTAGAGTGTCTACGATATTAAAATAATGAATGCCCCAAAAAAATAAAATATGTAATATTTTGTTTTTTCCGATTTAAAGGGTTAATTGTACAGACTTCACCAATTTACTGCTCAACAGTTTCGTAAGTTCAGTCTTGATGCTTTCTCTCTATGGTGACACCACAACAACGCTTCAACAGAGCTAAGCATATCATAGTATTTGCTTTCTTACATATCGATATTGTCGTAAATCACATTTACTAAAGATATCTATTAAAAGGATGCTTTTTGACCCTTGAATGCACCCGTAGATCCATTGATATAATCTTGACCTATGTGTAATATAAATTGCAATTTGGAACTTCACCACTAGATGTCTCATAATTTTACTGAACGCACTTTGAGAATAGTACCTGATTAAATATACTTAGTTTCTGGGCACCAACGGGTGCAGGTGGCGTTAATGTCTGTGAACTCAATCTCATTGTATATGGCCGTGATGCTTTGTCTGAGCCCCCTGCATTTAAACTGTGAATATGTATCATGTCTGCGTCTGTGGGTGTCTCTGCTGAGAGGTCACAGCCAACAGCTTGTAGACACAACCATCAGGACCGCCCACTCATGTATGAGTCTGTTTTAAAAGGTTTGGTTAGGCTCTAGTGTTGCAAAAAAGCTGTTGATGAAAATGCAGTCCAAAACTTTAAAAGAATCCTCCCTCGCTTCTGTTCCACTTGAAGCTACAGTCGGATCTCCCAACAGGGGCCCAGAGAGACCACATACGAAGGCTTGGACTCTGAGAGAGCCATATTGGCTTAGATAAGAGCGGAGCTGATCAAATCTCACTGCACCAAACACGGAGAGTGCTTCCCCCCTCAGAGCAGAGACAGATAGATCCATCTCCAAACTGAGGGGCAGCCAGAAAGTTCACAGCGGAGCCTCCGACTGAGCCGCATTAATAAATAAATGAGTCTAGCCCACACTGGGGTGTCTCCCACACTCTGCTGCTGTTATTGTTGTGGTCATCTTGGAGGAATTCACTAATGAAATGTAATTTTCTGATCAAACTGGTGTCAGTTACTCATCAAGATCCAGCATGTGTACTCTGGTGGATGTTTACTGACCTAGATAAAAGTACTAACATGATATTAAAACCATTATATATATTTCTGGTCTGGCCTTGACAGTGAGAAGAAGAGGAATTCTGCACCTGCCTGTCATTCCCTTCCTCTAGACTCACCTGGTTAATCCCACACCACGCATACAGACGACCTTTGTATCAAATGTTCTTTTACCTGAGAGGATTTAATGAATCATTTGGTGTGGAAAAAATGGCGTGCAGACAGACTTTGATCTCCACAAAACAACTTTCTCACCATCCTCCTCTCAGTTCTTTATTATTATCTCACTATTTTTAGACCAAATGATTTGCTCAACTCACTTTCTCTACCTCTTTTAAGACAAATGAAAGACAGAAACTTAGTATCACCAGAAATAGTGTGATTGATCTGGTCAAACATGTGGGGAGAGAGGAGAAAGTCTCATCTGTCAGCGAGGAAGACTGAAAAGGCTTCATCTTTCATTCTCGACCGTTGAGAGATGATAGCTTTGGATGACGGGCATTGGCATGATATGAAGCTTTTCAACAATTTGTAATAATGACCTTTTCTCAGAAGCTGTCAGGTAATAACACATCTCAGGTGAAAATAGACAATCATCTGGCATGGGTATGGGGTGTTACCTAGCAACCGCTGTTTCCTATCAATAGTCAGTGTGGCAGTATGTCTGGAGATGCTCTCCCCTACAAAAGACCTGGTTCAACCGGCTTCCGCAGGCCCCGTAACCCCCCCTCCGGACAAACAACAGTCTCATTCTCTGAACCGCTGCTGACCTCATTGTCTCTTTGTGAAGGGAAAGTCCAGAGTTGCATTCTGTTAAATTGCAAATGTGCATCTGCTGTGAGCAGAGCGGACCTCACCTCACTACCTCCAGCGCAGGCCTGCAGATGAGCGCCAACGCCTCTTCCTCAGGAAAAACATGGTAGGACTGGGAGACTCAAATATTCACTACACCTTTCTCCAGCTGTCTCATACCTCTCCCTTCCTTTCGCCTTCCGTTGCACCTTGACTATAACCGCAACAGCTGCTGTTTGCACATGTCCTCTGTCACATTTACTTATGTTTTATTTTCTTTAGGAACTCATGTGCATCTTAGGACCCGTGCTGAACAGCTGTGCTGCATTTTCCATTTCCTCTTAAGTTATATGTACCCTCATGCTAATTCCAAATCCAAAAGTACATGTTTATCTACACTCAATTGCAACATTGAGGCAAAGAGAGCAGATGGCTCTTCATTTATTTAGATGGATTTGTGCCACTATAGTGTGATAGCAGGCCTGCATCTCGTGCCTATAGAGATATTTCATTACTCTAGCACTATCAATATGTTGTTTATATGTTACAACTGCTATCTGGAGGGCAACAAAACCCACACACACATTTTATAGTGATACATTCTGGAGGGTAGATGGAGGAAACTAATAAATCCAACTAATTAATACATTGAATTCAAATTAATGGTACCACTTTACATTAAGACTACTCTTATAAAGGGCTCATGAATTGTTTATACTTAGTTATTTAATTAGCTTGTGAATGATTTATAAATCATCAATAAGCTGCTATAAATCATTAGATAAAATGCACAACGACGACTTGTTGCTTGCCAAATAATGAGCCCACTCTTGTCTATACTGCTAAGCCTGAGGTTTGGTTCTGGTTGCTTTGTATGTTTCATCAGTCAGCATCCTTGTTGTTAACAGCGTTGATACTTTATCTATAGTCCTAAACCGGTCGCTGGTTAAATTGTAGTAAAACATTTGCAAATGTCTGATCAAACTGATGGTCTAACATGCAAAACTCATGATGGGATAGGATGGCAAGATCATGGTGGGCTTGCATCGATTGTTGAAAACTGTGTTATAACATGGCTATAATCACTTATTTGTTGTGTATAAAGGGTTCACAACCTTAATAATAACCAAATTATAATCAATAATAAACAGCTATTAAAACAATTAAATAGCTTGTAAAACAACCCTCCCCCCCAAAATTAAATAAAATAGAAAAATAAAGATGGTATAGTCCACCATGAGGATTTGTTTTCCATACAGCTGCACCTCTGACTCCATCCATCTGGGCTGGTCGGAGATGGTTAGTATCAAGGATAACAGTGCTCTTAATCAAATGTGACAGATGCTGACAGGTTCACTGCTGAGATGCAGATGGTCAGCAGGGAATTATAAGCAAGCTTGCCAACATTTTATCAAATAAACAGAACCAGTAAATGAGATCATGTGCTAACTGTTCTCCTTGTAGAGTCTTGATGGAGATACACTGTCAGTGATTGAGAACCCGGCGGCTGTCGACCATCCTTACACCACAGAGAAAACCACAGCAGTCGCAGCAACCGAGGGAGTGCAGGGATGGTTAAAGGGAGTTCATTCTATGACTTATGGTGAGCTCAAGTTGTGCAGCGGTTGATGGGCATCAAACATCAGTATCGTGGCTTGATAAGTGCCAAACATAAGCTGTAAAGAATTAAAAATGATGCACTGAATCAAACCATCTAAGTGTGACAATGATGTAAATCTTCTCTTCAGCATTGTGCTTGTGTAGAACATATCTCATCTTGTGTCTGTGTTGTGTTTCAGTGCGCTTTTATGTAACAGAGGACATTTGATGACTCTTGTGGGATCAGAAGGCATTAATTCCAGTCATAATTGTTACTTTAGCTCACAGGCTGCTGAGGCTATTGGCAGCGACGTGTGCTGTTGGACTCCTGGGAAGCTTAGCTGTAGGTGTCTGGTTTCTTGGTGAGTCACTGTGTTGAAAAAATAACAGCTGAATTAGCTTCTTATTAACAGCTAGAAACAAATATTTGTATTGTCTAATTACAGCTAGAGCTTTTGCACATTTCTAAATTACTGCTACTCTTCACAGCAAAGTCCGGTCGACATTTAATAGTTCATTATCCGCTATTTATTTATTTACTTAATTTATCATCAAATCAATTTTTCAATAGATTATTCACTCAATGGATTGTTTGAAGACAGCAGAAAGGTCATGCCATTTTTTTTAGGCTCCAAAACTCAAATTTGTTGTCTTTTTTTTGGTCGAAAACCCTAAATATTTTTAATACAAATTATTTTTTTCATGGGCAAAACGTCACATTCACATACATTTAAAAATAATCAGCTTAATTTGATAACTGATGTTGATCTACTTTTTAAACACAAACACGATAAATTCTGCACTGCAATTGCTTTCTTGTAATTTGTTGTTTCTATTGAAAAAACTGCCACAACAGCATAAAATGTTACATCTACAATTCAGACCACCCATCATTTATCAATCAGATTCTGATCCGTATCAGGGCGGTCCAAAACATAAAGGCCTGAGCTTATAGCTCCAGAAATAACATCTTGCCTGTTAGTCTTTAGTACGTCAGGGTTTACTAGGAGAACAGAGGACCGGATGAAAGCCCCGGCAGGGATGTTCTGTGGACCCCGTTAGTTGGCAAAGCATGATCTCATCACAGCTCGACCCGAGTAAAACTACAATTATTGTGTTTTGCCAATGTAAATAATCTATAGAGGCCAACTTTACACAAGAAACTCCATAAATATAGAGCGACTCATTTCACAGAGTTTACGATTCTAACTATTTAGGCCAACAATTCAAAGTTTTCCTTTGAACATCCCGCTGCCCCAATTTTCATTTAGTTGATTTGTAAGTTTAGTTTGATAAACTTGGCTCTGTTTGGGGACCACTCTGTTCTCGCCACATGAGGAGAGCCAGACTCAGAGAGAGCGCTCCTCCCTGCATCTCCTGGTCCCTCGGCAGAACGGAGGAGGAATCAGTGACTGGCAATGATTAAGTCAGACACAGAATGAGGAAGAGGAGCTGGAGTCGGGACGCAAAGGATGTAGCAAGAGCAGAAAGGCAGCTCAATATGAAACCTTCAATGAGATTTGCCATCGGGGAAGCAGGGAATCCGCCGAATCATCATCTTAAGAGCGCCGACATATACGATATGTCAACAATGTCCACCAAACTGAGTTGTGTTAGATATAATTTAATTACATTAAGATGAAAAACAACAAACATACGTATAACCAAATGCCACTTCTTTTGATTTACCTAAAATCCAGTTTATTCGGTTCTAAATGATATAGTCTAGGACAAACTAAATGTTCTATCCTCATTCTGTGGTTAGGTCAAAAAAAGAAAAAGAAAAGTTGATTCAAATCAATCATAGTTTTCATTTTGAAGTCACACCTGCTTAGAATCTCGAGTGAAAAAGCCAACACAAATATGTTAATTCAAGTGGGTTTAAGTGGATGTATGGAATTAGAGAGCTTATAAAGTTAACTTCTTTGAATGAAGCTGGGACCTTTGTGTCTCTCACACACTCAAGTAACTCTTTCAAAGTCATATAGGACACTGATTTAAACTTCTTAAACCTTACCTCTTAACAACCTTACCTTAACCTCATGTCTGGATACCAATGTTAATATTTAGTGACTAGATAAATGACTGATTACATTTGTATCCAAATATAGTCAAACTCCTGCTGAGGCCGTCCTACTCGCAGAGTTCAGTGGGACTAGGTGACACAAAGGAGACGCCTTTCTGTAACGTGACAGAAGATATTTCCATGTCTGACCCTAGAAAAGGTCTGTGTTTCTTCATACCTCTGGCATTTCACACTAAGTTATGCTCAACATCTGCATTGCCTGTCTGTCTCTGAGGCTCTCTCATCACTCTTGACTTGGACCTTGTCTCTGGAGGGGTTTTCAATCAATCAGGTTCAGTGTTTTACAGAATCAGCTCAGAGAACTCCCTCCTGGAGATCCAGCTGGGGAAGCTGCCCACCTGGCTGCCCGTCTGCTACGAGGGGTGGAACTCTTCACTGGGAACGCTGGTCTGCAGACAGCTGGGTTATCCGAGGTTTGCACTCGTGACAGGATCACACCTCATCACCTCAGCTCTTAGCTGTGATTGAGACTAGACCCAAACCCCAACACTCACTAACTTAAAGTTCAGTCTCCGCCTGCTCAGCTTGTTTACAATCTCCTCATTTGTTTCACACCTTATGAGCCTGAATTATCTAAACTCTTACCCCAATTCATTTTGAATTTGTTTTCTAACCAGACTGACCAAGCATAAAGGAGTGAATTTAACTGATATTGGGCCGAACTATACTAATGGATTTATACAAATTACCTCAGAACACAAGAGCAATCTGGAAAACCTGTGGAAACTCAGGTGAGGCAATTTGTCTTAAACGTGTAACTCATAATGGTGCAGAGACTTCTGTGGCTACTAACGTATTGAACACGCATAATTAAATACCCAAATTATTTTAATTTAGGGGGAGCTGTATTACGGGGAAGGTCATCGCTTTGCAGTGTTTTGGTGAGTTAATTAAACTTTTTTTGGACTTTTCACCAAACTCCAAGGCCTTTAATGATCAAAGAAGCACCATATAAGTGATTTTCCCTCAATTCTGACCTGTCCTTTCTTGATGAATGGATTCCCGTCTAGAATGTGGGACACGAGCAAAGCTGCCGAGAATAATCGGGGGCGTGGAGGCCAGTCTGGGCAGGTGGCCTTGGCAGGTCAGCCTCTATTACAGCAACCGTCACACCTGCGGAGGTTCTATCATCACCAATCAATGGGTCGTCACAGCCGCCCATTGTGTGCATAAGTAAGGCTGCTGCCCTTACCAGCATTAAAGGTCAAGGGTTTCGGACCCCACACGGAAAAAGTTATCAGTCATTAACAGCTGCACCAGATCAGACGTATGACAGGTCTTTCAGATGAATATCTGTCGTTGTTTATCCCAAATGTCAGCTACAGGCTGCCCCAGGTATCCAGCTGGATGGTCTATGCTGGTGTTGTCACCCGCAGCTCGGCTAAAATGACCCAGCACACCGGACATGCTGTGGAGAAGATCTTCTACAATAAGGACTACAACCACAGAAGCCATGACAGTGATATAGCCCTGATGAAATTACAAACGCCGTTCAATTTCTCAGGTCAGAGTGGGAGATTTCTAGAAAAGATAGAACTCAAAAACAAACAAAAATGGCAAAATATGGCTTTAGTTTAGCATTAATTAAAGAAAGAAAACAAAAAAAAATGTCATAATTCGTAATGGTTTATACCAGAATAAGAGTGCAATCATTTTCATTCTCAAAATTACTTTGCAGGTTATTTATCGATTGATCCATTTCTCATTTATTGCTGACTAGGGTTAAAAAAAAGAAGAAGCTTGTTTTGATCAAAGGAAATTTCTAACCACAAAATAAGACAAAGAAAAGCACCAAATCCTAGAACCTAAAAGTAGCATTTGCTGTGTTCTTTTTTTCCTTCAAAAAAATCATTACGCATTATTTTCAAATTGTTGTAGCGCTAATCAGGAAAAGTATGTGTAACACTCAATTAAAGACAAATAGTGATCATACTTATCACAGCTATATGTTTATACATAGCTTATGTACAGCTAACTTGATATAGCAAAATAGTGACCCACATTGATACATTGAGAGCTATGTTATAAGCTGTTTATAAACCTTAACTGACGACTTATAAACCATTTGTAAATCCTTTTTAAAGTTGTGTTTTTGTAAAAATGGTACCAGAGTATCAAGACTAGGAGAATTTAGCTGACACAGGAAATGCTTTACTTTTAAATACACATTATGGCTTCGGTTTAACATGAACTCATTTCAGCAAACAAAACTATGTCAGAACACAGAAGTGATATCTTCCTCTTAGCAAGCTGTATATGTTCTACTAACTTCAGTAAAACCGTTATCAGTATTATACACTTTGAAATAAATAAATATGAAATAAGAAAATGTATTATGCACCCCAATGTCAAAGAAAATATAATCGGAATAAACAGCTGTCTGATACCAAATGTTGTACATGATCATTCAAAGCAGTGAACATCAAACAACCAAATTATGAAAAATAAGCAAAAGTCATTTTGAGTAAAGGGGGAAGTTAAGGGTCTTAATTAACAGTGGCTTGTGTGCTAATAAACCATATCGGTAATTCAAGGGAAACTTGAGGGAGCGCATTATTGGCATGTATTCTGTCTGTCAAGCAGCATGGGAGAAAAAGCCATAAATTATTTTAATGAAATATCCTAAATTCAATAAGCTATTAATAACATTAACATCCTTGTTTTCTCCTTAACCAGATACAATTAGACCTGTCTGCCTGCCTCAGTATGACTACGAACTTCCTGGAGGGATGCAGTGCTGGATATCTGGATGGGGATACACGCAGCCCGAGGGTGGTAAGACTCCACTGAGCTGCTCTAAAGCACATCAACATCTGCTGCTCGTCTCATTTACACATCATGTTGAGAGCCTGTCGCGTGTATTCAAAGAGGAAGCATGTGAATATGTGTTGTCTCTCAGTTCACTCACCTGACACCCTGAAAGAGGCACCGGTACCCATAATAAGCACAAAGAAGTGTAACAGCACCTGCATGTACAATGGAGAGATCACGCCACGGATGCTTTGTGCCGGATACACAGAGGGAAAAGTGGATGCATGTCAGGTCAGATGCATATTTTCTAGAGCAGAGGTATTTAAAATATTCATTCTGGTCTCTGGGATTTGCTTATGGTGCAAAGCTGGTTCAATGAAGACTGAGTAGCTCTGTATTAAACAGCAGTTGTTTTTGCCTCAGGGGGACAGTGGGGGTCCTCTAGTGTGCCAGGATGACAATGTTTGGAGGCTGGTGGGGGTCGTGAGCTGGGGGACCGGCTGTGCTGAGCCCAACCACCCGGGAGTTTACACCAAAGTGGCTGAATTCTTGGGCTGGATCTACGACATGATTGAGGTAAACAGGGTTTAGATGCTTCTTAGATGCGGGCAGTGATAAGATGTGATGGGATTATAAACCGTCACATATCAGCGGTTTATAGACAATAAATCATAATCTAGGCTAGAGTAGGACTGCACCCAACTAGTTTCATTTTTTATAACTCTACAGGTTATTTATCAATTAAAAATTTATTGTGGTCTAGTGTTACGGAAAATGTATGTTTTGATCAGGTGACACTCCAAAACACAAAATGATTCACTTTTCTTGTTATTCACTAAATAAAATGAAAAAATACAAATCCTAGAAATAACAAATGTTTTGCGTTATTTTCCTTGAAAAATCATAATAATTGATGTCTTTCTTCTTCAAATCGTTGCGGCTCTGAACTGGAGAAGTATGAAAAGTAGTTAAATTAAGTTGACTCATTAGAAAATGCATTACCTATAATTAGATTGATTAATTTTCAAAGATAATGATTTTTTTTTCTTTTCGGATCGGATCTGTTTATATTGCTACTTGTAAAAAGCATGAAAAAATATTGCCAGACAATAACTGACCATATGATGATTCTTATATTCACAGTGTTATAGAAAACGTTTCCCTGCACAATATAGAGCTTTCCTGTACAATTAAATTCTTCCATTACCCTCCACTCTGAATGTTGTTAAGAATGAACACATCTATGAATTTAAAAACATAAAATTCGAGAAAGTACACAAATAGACATTATAAATAGTAAGGATAGTGCAATAAAAAATGTGAAGAAAAGAATATATAAATATATATGTACAATATATATTTATGTTGTACATATATATTTATGTTGTATGTTGTACATATATATGTTCATGTGGAAGTAGGTTCAAGTGCAGGGGAGGGGGGCAGTAGATTTGATTTTCCCATTTAAAAATTAAAAGAAAGAAAAATTGTACAATGAAATGTACGTGCAATTTACCAGTGCTAATAATTTATGTTTGTATTTTGCAGAGCAACTGAGGAGGACTAAAGGTGCTCAGAAAGCTGAGGATCTACTTGCATTACTGTTTGAGTCATTTGAGAATTATAGCTAATATATTTATTGTAAATGTCCTTTATATGACGCACACACAAATACATCACAATGCAAATTTCCGTTATATTTTTCATGTACTGAATATAAATGGTGCCTCTTATTAAACATTGTCCCGTGTGGTTTTTTTTTAGCTGCAGTTCTCCCTTTTAACCACTAGATAGCGCGTCTGTGACGTTTCCGCCCATCTAGTTTCCATAGCAACTGACAACGTTGACATAGTGGAGACAGACTTTGATTCGATAGAAATAAACCAACGCTGGTTTATCATATTTGAGTGATATTATTGTCACTATGTTTTCAGAATTATAATATCTGCTATCACCTTTGTAGACAAGGTTGTTTCCTTCAACTTTAAAGTTTCTCTCGCTAGTTGTTTTCTTGTCTGAGAGTTCAGTTATAAGTCAGCTAACAAGCTAGCGCAAGTTATCTCCAAAATAAGATAAACCAACAAAGATGTCCTCCACCGGCAGTCCCACGGGTGTTTTAGAGCAGGTGAGCCAGGTGTGGGCCACGCTGGACGATCTTAGCCAGAATGATCCTGAAACCTACCGCAGCTTAATTCAGAAACAGATGAAGGAAGGAGCTGAATTCCACTCACCGCCTGAGCTCCACGCTTGTTTGTGTACTGAGATAGTGGTAAGTTCACTCAGCACACCTCCGATGGAGGCTAAAAAATTTAAACATGTCAAGTTTACTACAGCCATAAAGCAAAAAATTACAGAACAGATTATTTTAAACAAAGGGGAAATTCCTCAGCGAACATCACAGACTGACGTCAGAGGCCAGAGGTTTGAAATACGTCTATCTACAGATCTACTCTTTGCATACTTTCTTTTAAATGTTAACCCACCAAATTCAAATTTTCTGCTTGTTTTTTTCACTAAATCTAAGTTTCAATCATTTTAAACAATTGTTATGCGTAAAGAACATGTCATAAATTACATTAAACTAGTTCTGAAAACATAATTATAGCCATTTCATACACAGCAACTTAGTTTCATATTCATAGTGTAGCTTTTAATGTAAAACCTAATCAGCGATGTCAATATTTTGATGTGTTGTGGAATCATAAATAGAAAAGAAAGGGAAATCTGTGTTTCAAATTGAATGTACTAATAAGGCTGATTTATTATCAAAAGAAAAAATGCCACCAAAATGTAACATTACGGCAACATCTAAAAAATTATTTATGAAACGTGTTTCTGTGTACCATTTGGTCAATTTTATATCCCTTAATATTTCCACCGAAGGAGCAATGGCTGTGGGTTCTTATGGGTAAAATCCCACTAAAGGGAACTTTTTTGGCTCTTGAAGTACACCAAAGCGTCGGCAGCAGCACTAACACTAACACTTCAAATAACAATGTGGATTCTTCTTCTTGACACCTGGCAAGGACAGCCCTCAATCTGCAATGTTGTTTTCTTTATCAATCCAAACATTTTTGATGCTACGAAGAAGTTATTACATAGTTCAGTCGCCTGAAACTGTTGCATGCTCAGTTTGTAGCAGAAACCTAAAATATAGGCATCATCATATGGCTTAAATACGCTAACTTACAACTGTAATTCTTCATCCTGCAGAACTTTAATGAAACTAAACTGTTGTTGGCCTTTTATTATTATGCAGCCTTACTGGCACCAAAAATACCTGAACACCATCTTGGTTAAACAACTGCAACAAAATATTATTTCAATTACTGATTCATCTTCTGATTTTGTTTTTGATTATTCTTTTTTTGTCATCTGAAAACTCAGTAAAAGCTCCAGAAGGCTTAAACATTCTCAGATATCTTGTTCTGATTTACCAGAAGTTGAATACCTGAAAAGTCAATGCTGTTAATTAAGACTGAGGAAAAACAGAAAATATTAGTGGCTGAAACCAGTTAATGTTTGCATACACATTTATTAAAATAATGTATGAACAAGATTTCCACCAATTGTTATGGACCTCATTAAGTCTTCGCTCCATTGTCTACGAAGGAGTATTAAGGCCAGGCATAAGAAGATAAAAAATGAGAGGCGCAAAATTGCATTTTAAGGAAATAGTCGAATTGTCCAGAAAAATGTTGAAATGTTGACAGTAAAGTGGAACCGAATCAGAGGAGAAGGATTTCTTTTTATTCTGCGTTTCGAGAATAAAGTCTCAGATGACAAGCTGAAGCTGTGCGGCATTGCCAACAATCGTTGTATGTATGTTTTTAGTGCTACGTTGTGTGGATGGAGGCCTACGGAACAAACAATGACCTTGAAGTAATAGCAAACTACTTCATCACATCCATTGCGTGGTTGTGATACGGCCCGGAGCGACTGCGCGCTGACAGTGGGATGCAAAACTTAAAAAAAAATCTTCCTCTGACTTATATTGACTGTTCTTGACTATTTAATTTTTTTCTGGAAATGTCACACCTGTGCCCTTTGATAGGTCAGGCTTGTTTTTTGAAAGGTTTCTTTGACTGATGCTTCATGGTTGTCTTCATCAGGGGCCCCATAAAGGGTCACTGTACATCAACATATGCAGCTGGAAGCGAGTGCCTGCACCTACGGATCCCAGCGGGCCTTTACCTGTGTGTGGAGGGAAGCTGGAAACAGACCCAAATAAAGGTCAGGGTAAACAATGAAGCTGCAGAACCGGTCTTTATGTTAAATGGTGTAAATGAAAAGATTATAAGGTGGTGTTTTTCCTTCTCAGGTGGGTACACAGTGTTAGACGTGGCATTAAACCCTGT
Organism: Lophius piscatorius; assembly: GCA_009660295.1. NCBI lineage: Eukaryota > Metazoa > Chordata > Actinopteri > Lophiiformes > Lophiidae > Lophius > Lophius piscatorius. The sequence goes on along the minus strand of VRLP01001825.1, from coordinate 64,148 downwards.
AGTGCTACAGGACAGGAAGAAAGATAAAACTGAGGTGTACATGTCGGTTCTGAGCTTTGCCCAGCAGCATTGTGGCTTGAGTTTATCTCAGCAGTACACTGAGGTCGGCTCAGGCCCAAAAGGAAGTCGAGATGACTTGCACCGGCGGCTCGGGTATCAGCAGGTGCTTCGCACCTCCAAACAGCCAGACACAGGTATACAAATATTTTGACAATAAGTCGTTTTATTGCATCCCACTGCAGGGTTTACCTTATTTCAACTTCAACAATCATAGTGTTCTCTCTTTTTTTTTTTTCTTGCAGTCATTCAGACCCCAGGTGACCTTTTGATGCAGATCACCTCTCTGCATTCAGAACCGCAGGACGAGGACTCAACCGCTCAAATTATGTGCAAACCTGCCGAGCAGAAGAAGAACAATCGGATCCAGGTAATCTCTGCCACGTTTGTGCAGCCTCAGAGGCCAGAGTACCAACTGGAGGTGAAGACCGATTCAGCAGGAGCTGCTGGCAGCGTGAAGCTGACAGTGGAGTTGCCGAAAGTTTGCTCCATGTCAGACTGCCAGCTGACAATCTCCCAGGTTAGCCGCTACACACTCCCTCGCACAGTTAGAACCAGCCGCTTTAGAATGCCAGTGTTTCTCAGCACATGGTTGAATGTACAATAAATGCATTTTGATAAGTATATTTCTCTCCACAGGATGACGTTTTATTGGAAGTGGAGGATGTCTACTATTTGCTTGTGAAATTCCCATATCCTGTTAATGAAGAAACAGCGTCTGCCATCTTTAACAAGAAGAATCGGAGGCTTACTTTGAGGGTGGATGTTTCCTAACCATTTATTCTGCCTGAGACTGAGATAGGATTGTTCCTGCTGGGGGAAAAAAATCCCCCACAATTCCTGCAGTGAATCTGAAAGCTGTCTGAACACATCACACTATGCTTGGACTCCAAATTCAGCTCAAAAAAATCAGTTAGTTCCCCCTGTAAACAGATCCTTCTCCAAAACCACTCAAACAAATGTTGCTGTGTGGGTTCATCTGCAGCAGCTAATCTAATTCTTAAGCCAAAGAGAATTAATTGCCTTTAATATGGGGTTCGTTTACTAAAATGTGGAGGTGTATAATGGCTAGGAGCTGGTGGAGTAATTACCATACGTTCTGGGAAATGATTGACAGCAAAAATGATTCATGCAATAATCAATGTTTATTAAAACGTCAGAATTGAGGCTGAAACAACAGTGTCACGATTTGGCAATCTGGAACACGTGAAAACATCAGTAAAAAGTTATTTTGAGGTTTGAATACTTTAAATTGAAGACAATAATACTGACCAGTAATTGGTAGTCCCACATTTTAATGCAAACAATATGTAACATCCATTATTCAAAAGAATCTTTTTAATTCTTCATATGAAACATTCATGATTTTGTAACAAAATGCTTTTTTTCAGGTTGCACCATTGTTCCCAGTTAATTGTTTAATTGTATTCTGTTATGGCATAACAAGTATTTTCAGAGGGAATCTTGGTCCAGTGGGAGCAAATGAGGTTCATAGTGGTGATCTCTGGTTTTTGTGCTCTACCTCCTCTCGCCGTGGTCCTCCTCCACCCAGGCTACAATTTTCCCTTCCCAACCCGGCACCAGCGCTCCATCCTGGAATACCTGCACAACGGACATCCAGCTTTTACATAGAAACAACCACATCTACTGTATAAAACATACGAGGTCTCGCTAGAAGGTTGTGATAATGACTACTCTGCTGCCATTTGAAGCCTAACTCACTCTGTAACTGGCATTTCATGTGTGCTGGCTGCAGCTGATGGGTAAAGAAGTAGGGCCTATAATTTTACACCTACCTCCTCTTTCACTGTGCCAAACTCCGGGTCAAGGGCCTTGAAGTGGTATCTGAAACTGCCATGCCTGTCCACGGCGGTCTTGAAATCTCGCAGTGTCACTTCACCCAGCCTGTTAGAGCACATTGTCACTAATGCAGGCTTACATCCACCCACACAGAGATTAAGCTTGTTTAGTATCAACATCCAACCTGCACAGACCCTGATGCATCTAAATGTCACTCTGGCGAATACTGAATCAAGCCTGTGTCCTCTGCATGCAGCACTCAACCAAATGGCCATTTGCATTTAAGATATTGCGTGCTACAGTCAACGAACAAACAATAATGATATTTCGTCTGTATAAATCCACGGGAAAGTGTTTTTTATTTTCACCTTTTTGGGATGTTAATCAGAAACGGAGTGAGAGAACGATCTGTGAAGTAGAGCACTTTAGTGGAGACGGCGGCGTCCAATCCTGGGCTGCTCTGTGAGTGGGCCATTTCTGGAAATAATTACAGTAATAGAAAATTTGTTTTCACCGCCAGAGTCGAAAATGGCTCCAGCCTCACAGCCGGTAATGTCATCTCCATGCACAACAGTGTAATTGAACAGCAAAATCTGGTTGAACAGCTAGAGCTGTGTTGTTGCAGAGGATGGCAAACCCTCAACAATACAAGGATTGTATTTGTCTCACTTGAGCTCTGTGGCCAGGAGTCACGGTCTGTGGAGTTGGCTCTGCGTCCTGGTGATTTAAATTCCTCCTATGAGAAGAAGAAGCTGTTAGTCGTAGCAAACAGTCCGAGGCTCATTTGTTGTAAACTCATCGTTTAACAGGTGACTTATGTGCTTCCTCTCTTTAGATCTATTCTGAGCAGGTGTGTGTGAGAGTGTGTACCCCTCTGTCCTGTCTGCGCTGCGTTTCCAGAGAGTGTAAACGGTCCATGAGGCTGGACATGCCCTGCTCCAGGGTGTCCAAGGTGTGATGTTGGGGATCATGGCCAGAAAAGCTGTCCCTTAAACTTCGCAGTGCCTCCCTGACCAGCTGCAGCTCTTCCCCCTGTGACAAACAGCAGCGTGATCCAGTGTCTGTGAATGCAGTTTTGTTTTTTATATTAAAGCAAGATGTATGGAAGACCGAAAAAAAAACGCCAATTAAAAAAAAGAGAAAAATCCTTTTAAGTTACTCAAATGTAAGAGATACTGTGACAAACATCTGAATTACTAATTAAGATTAAAAACATATTTCAGCATAGTATCTGAGTGGAAAACCAAACGTGATATGAAGATTCTGATATCGTTCCTCATAATTGAATTAATATAAATACATTTGACATTTTGAATCAGATTTTACTTAAGATTAAGATTTCACAGTTTTGACAATGGAGTTCATCATTTTGTTTTATGACGATATAAATTTTGATCTAGCCCATCATGATTATGATTTCTAATAATACTGAAATTGTGACTTTCCATGGGTATTTTTATTATTAAATCTGTTTGTTTTTTTGTTTGTTTTTTTATTCATTGGTTTGTATCGTTGTAAAAATAACGACTTAAAAAATTGTGAATGGATTTCGGTAATTGTTTTTTTAAAGGTGTATAGCCCATGTCACAATCAATGGGCACCATCATCATCTGGATCCAGAATCATCAACGGATTCCTTACTGTTGTTTCAGTAGCGATTGCAACAATTTTGCGTCTTACGTCATTGATAAAACTTGTTCAGACAGAAATACAACGTGACATCTCCATTAGTTCTACCAAAAATTAAGAAAGTACCAAGACCTGAGAAAAACTGCAGATCTGATGATCCAGAACATTAAAATGTATGAGGATCACGAGAAAACACCTTACTATGTAATAACTCAGCTCAGCAACTAAAATTAAATTATTGTTAAGTGTGTCAAATTTGACATATCTTTTAAATTTAGTGAGCTAGTTCCTGAAGAAAAACACCACTAATTAATTGTTTTTTTGAATAACTATACTGTACTATACTATATTATACAATGATATGCTTTACTTTGCTACACTATTTATACTATGCTATACTATGGTATGCTATGCATTAGCAGTGATTGTCAACTGGTGGGTCGCGACCCACTCACCCGTTTTCAGTGGGTCATGGGCCTTTGCCTGGACAAAAAAAAAAAATACTGTGCATTTATTTTGAAGCGGAATTTTTTTGCAGCGAAGTGCCGGCTATTCACACTCCTCAACAGTAGGTGGCGATAATGCTCTGTAATGTTAACCACCTTTTTATTAAATACATTTGAGAAGTTGAAAGCTTTCCTCGATTTTGGTTGCGGCTAGTCATTAAGGGCTGATGGTGGGTCCTGAAGCCAGACCAGTTGAGAACCCCCGAACTATACTACACTGTGTACTATGCTATGCTATACTAGAGGTTGTACTGAACTATGCCAGACTTTACGATGCTATACCATATTATTTCAACTATCTATAACTATCTACTTTGACTTATTGCGATGCCAATGTGTTTCCAAATTCTTTACTATATATTACTATACTATGCTATGCTATGTTATAGCATATACAATAGACTAAACTTTACTACACCACGTATACTATGATATACTATTCTATACTATGCTATAGTATACTATGCTATACAGTATAACGTAGTTTAGTATAGCATAGTATATCTTGGGTATAATATATAAAGTATAGTCTATACTATACATAACTATGATATGCTATGCTATGGTAGGCTATGGTATGCTATGATATTTACGAATGCTACTATTTCATCTTTAACGCTGTACTCTGACTAATTCTGATACCAATGTGATTCCAAATTCTAGGGGTTGGTTTTCATGGTCCTGGAGTCAATATGAGGACCATCTATCAGAGAATTACAGCTCTTATGTGCAATTGATTCATAATAAAACCTAAAACATCAATGGGGAAACTAGGCTACAATATTCTAATGCTGTCTAATGTTGTCAGGCACCAGAGGTTTTACTATTATTTTTATTTTCCTGCCAGAAAAGCTTATAAAATGCACAAGCTATCACAATCCATCAAATGAATAGCAGCTGAAAGTGGCCATTAGAGAATCAAATGAAAAAGTGTACTCACAGGTGCGCTGTGCTGAAATACTGCCGGAGATGCTGATACTACAGAGTTACTGTAACCACCGCTTTCACTCCTGAATGGCTTAAAATGGAACCATACAGTACATGTTACTACATAAGGTGGGAGGATTTTTCTCTTTTAGCAGCTGGTGACATCAACTAAGTATGTTATAATCAATTAATGTCAAATGTTGTACTGTTTAGTCTTAACTGCTATGAGCATGTATTCTTGTCCAGTGAGTCACCGTGTGACTTGTTTCCTCATCATGATTAACACCGTGGTTTATTTTGAGTCGATCCCCGACAGTGTCCTGATGCTGTAAACCTTCACCTATTGCCTATTAAACCACAGATTAAAATAGTCCTCAACAACTGCATTTTCTGTCAAATCTGCAATGTCCACCTTCAGCGAAATGAAGCATTGACTTAATTTTGAATTATGAAAATACAGCAGACAAACAGTCCTAGCCATTCAATCTCCTCTTGAAAGGTATTCTTTGACCCCATCTTACCATTTCACCTTATAAATAATTAATACACTATAATACATGTTTCAACAATCCGTAGGGGTTCACTATTTGCCAAGCAACAGGTCACTGTCATCTTTTTATTTGATAAGTTGCAGCAATTTATTAAAGATCTATAAAGTGTTTATAAAGTAGTTATAAACTAATAGCACCTTATTAATGATCTATAAGTGTTAATAAACTAGTTATAAACCAATCATAAACCCTTGATATTGGTATTTTTATTGTACAGTGGAGCTGTTTTACCGGTAAACGCCTTTGTTGCTTATTTTATATATGTAATTTTCATTCCTTGGAACACATGAATCCTACCCGTCCAAAGTTGACTTCATGTACTTTATGATGAGCTTCATCCAGCTTCTGCTGCTGTTGCTGCATTAGTCTGTCCTTCCTTCCGAGTTGCTGCTATTGTGATGAAAAAAGTTGGATATCAGTTTTCATAGCTGCATTCAATGAATGCATTAAAGAGTAAATAATTAAAGATAATACCTCATATTCAGTGAGTAATTTGTTCCCCTCACTCAGTTTGTGTTTAAGCTCTGCCTGCAAACAGATATCATCAGCAGGATAAATGAGTTATTTTTGCTCTTTTATTAATCGGTATGCACGCTGGACAAATAGTTTGTCTAATTGTATCAAATGCAAATCATCATTTGTCTCACATTTTCTCCTTCCAACTGATCTTTCGCCATGTTGCTTCTCAGTAGATCCTGCTTTAGCTGCAGCACAGCATCCTCTTGCATTGCCAAGCGCTGCTGCAGAGCATCCTAATGAGAAAGATGAGGAGATCAAAGAAGCATCAGGAGAAGACCTGAATTCAGACGCACCGTATCGACAAAACACATCCCCACCTAATCTTGATCTTCAGCGATAAATAAGAACTATAAAGCATGTACAGAGTGTATTTGATATGAGTGTGAAACTGCTGACTCGTCATTTGGCAAAGCTCAACATTTGGGATGGATCGAATTATATCCTTTAATCCCCTTTAATTCACTCACAGAGGCGGAAATTAAAGAAAGCCTTTTACCTTGATGGCCTGAAGGTGGCGTGCTTCTTGTTTGTGTCTCATAAGATCCCGCTGAGAGCAAAAAATGAGCAGAGACGTAAAGAGAGGCACTGTTAGATTATCAGGCAACTCATTGGTTTTTAACCTCACTACATTTACTAAGTGTACCTTGAGATCAAGGGTTTCCTCCGTGCTTTGGTCCAAGCGACTGCGAATCAAAACCTTCGGATGGAGAGCAGGAGTAGAGAATGGAAAAATGTCACAACACATGAGGAGGCAGTGGGCCTGCAGAACAGTGGCCTAGATTTTTTCTTTCTTCTGATTTCTTCCGTTTTTGCGTCTAACTTACATCAAACTATATCGGATTTTCAAACAATCCAACTTTGACTAGTCCACTATTTCATTTTACTCCCTTTTATTCAGAAGTTGAAAAACTCTTAATGGATGACTCAGTTGCACTTGAGCCTCAACCCAGACAACGATGCCTTGAAAATTTTCCTCCAAAGATTTACTATAAGTACTATTCATGATCACCTCAAATATGGTCATTTGTCCTGACCTTGAAGGAGCAAAACATCCCTACAACATAACGCAGCCAAATTCATGCTTGACAACAGGTATAATGTTCTTTTTGTGGAATGATGTGTTAGCTTAGTACATATAACGGTTCTACTTTTCATATATCCTATCAGTCTGTAGGATATTCTCTGTTGTGGCAAAATTCTGATGAGTTCCTCTGGGTCAACATTGGCTTACGTCTTGCTGTTCTTTCCTGGATACCAATCTTTCAAATAGTGGAGACATGAACACTGAGGTGAGGGAGGCTTGCAGTTCCCCAAATGTTTTCATGGAACCTGACATGAGTGAGCCTTCATCGTGGTGACGAAGAACTGTAGTGATCCTGTTACCTCTGGGAAGGTTAACTATTCTTCCAATTCTCCATTTGTAGATGATGTGTTCCACTGTGGATCTGTGAAGCCTTTGTAACAGATTGTATTTCAATCACCTCCTTTCTCATCTCTTTGGGAATTTCTTATGTTTTTGGCCTATATGTGCTACAAGTGAAACATGGAGAACGAACATTTGCCTTTGTTTTATGGTAAAATTTTGTTAGAATACCCGACACAATTTAATATAGATGATCCCTAAAATAGAAGAAAACAGGAGCGGCATGATAGTATCCCACAGCACTGTATATCAGCTACTCCCAGGAAACATCATCACACACTACAGAAGGGCTGACACTGACACTCCACACAGAGTGACAAGCAAGTGTTGTTTTCCAAAGACAGCAGAGAGGGGGCAGTGTACCAGCTGCTGCTCAGTATTAATCCGGTTATCGCCCAAACTCCCAGATCCTTCCTGGTCGTCCTCAGGGAGAGAGCCGTGGAGCAGCAAAGCCTAACACAAAAAAAGAAAAGGAAAAAAATATATATATATATTTATTTATATATATATATATATATATACTGTATATATACACATACACTCACACAGTTTTTCAGCTCAGTTCAATGTGTTCATTTATTCAGCAACATTAAATATAAAATTAGCAGAGAAGCGCAATTTATTCCCCTACTTGTGTTTATAAACACAGCAATTAGGCCCTTATAGAGACACAGTTTACCATTTCTAATTATAAAATCTATTACTGAAATGAAATATAACAACAACAAATAATTGTGTTATTGAAATGGAAGAACAACTTTATCCTTCCATGTTTGTTAAGTCTATTAAATGTCAGGTAAACTATTTATACACTAAAAATAAACCCATTACACTGTTCAATAGTAATACTAACCTCTTTAAAAGATATGCAATATGTGCTACTGTCTGATTGTTTCCTCATTACTGATATTATTCCTTTAACATAATTTTTTCTATCTAATCTATTTTACCACTGTATTTTCTTGCGTACAAATTCCATTGAATTATTGAACAAATTGAAAATACCGTAAAACAAAAACATATTGGTTATGATTCAGGCCTAAAGCCAGGATTTAAAATCTGAAACACTCATACGTTCATAATCATGTGGTAATTAATTAATTTGGACCAGTATTGACCAGTATTTGACCAGTTGGACCAGTATTTGACCAGTATTTGACCAGTATGGAGCAGTATTTACCAGTATTTGACCAGTATTAACCAGTATTTGACCAGTAAGGACCAGTATTTGACCAGTATTTGACCGGTATGGAGCAGTATTTACCAGTATTTACTAGTATTTTACCAGTAAGGACCAGTATTTGACTAGTATGGATCAATATTTGACCAGTATTTGACCAGTATTAACCAGTATTTGACCAGTATGGACCAGTATTTGACCAGTATGGACCTGTATTTGACCAGTATGGACCAGTATTTGACCAGTATCAACCAGTATGGACCAGTAGGGACCAGTATTTGAACCATGTAGACCAGTATGGACCAGCATTTGTCACTATTTGACCAGTATGGACTAGTATTTAACCAGTATGGACAAGTGTTTGACATGTATGGACCGGTATGGACCAGTGTTTGAACCAGTATGGACCAGTGTTTGAACCATATGGACCAGTATTTAACCAGTATGGATGTCACAACACATGGTCCATACAGTGTTTGACCAGTATGGACCAGTAATGATCAGTGTTTGACCAGTATGGACCAATATTGACCAGTATTTGACCAGTATGGACCAATATGGACCAGTATGGACCAGTATGGACTAGTATTTAACCAGTATGGTCTTCTATTTAACCAGTATGGACCAGTGTTTGACCAGTATGGACTAGTATTTAACCAGTATTGACCAGTGTTTGACCAGTATGGACCAGTATGGACTAGTGTTTAACCAGTATTGACCAGTGTTTGACCAGTATGGACCAGTATGGACCAGTATGGACTAGTATTTAACCAGCATGGACCAGTGTTTGACCAGTATGGACTAGTATTTAACCAATATGGACCAGTATTTAACCAGTATGGTCTTGTATTTATCCAGAATGGACCAGTATTTGACCAGTATGGACTAGTATTTAACCACTATGGACCAGTGTTTGACCAGTATGGACCAGTATGGATGTATTTTTTGCTCATTTACACAATTTGCCATAACATTAAAACCACTGGCAGATGAGCTCAAAATAACATTTATTATCTTGTTACAGCGGTACTTGTCAGTGTATTAAATATATTAGGAGGCAAACCAACATTTTATCCTTGAAGTTGATGAATTGGAATCAGGAAATTGGATAAGTGTAAGGATCTAAGCTACTCTGATAAGGGCCAAATACTGATGACAAAATGATTGAGTCAGAGCATCTCCAGAACTGCAGGACTAGTTTGATGAAGAAGAGCTACCGTTGAAACGGGTTCTTTGATATACTGTTTTTTTTTCTTGTTGTTTATTTGGTTGTTTTTTTCTTCTGTGGCACAGGTGGGATGCAAACAATATTAGGCAGGTGGTTTTAATATTTAATGATTTAATATTTTGGCTGGTTAATAATGACATCGACAGTACACTAAAAATATGAGAAATGTATTTATAGAGTAAAAATAAATTAACCTTAGATACAATAAGTTACAGTTGAGCAGCCAGTATTAGCTAATACTACATTACTAGGTGGAAACAATATTTTACATTTGAAATTTTGATATAATTGTATCGTATTATGTACTGTATGTATTTTCTCTGCAGTATAGGCAACAAGCCGATGGTTTTATCACAGAGATCACAGTCAAAGAAATTAGGTTATATTTTCAGCCTGATCAGCACTTTAAAATATTATAAATAGTTTCATATTAAAACAGAAAAAGGTCTGTTGAATCCATCTGGTGATCAATAAGCGCATTATTGTAGCCAAAATAGCTAATTTACAGCTTTAAAAGATAAATATTGACAGGCTGATATTGAAAATATAGTAACTTGTCACATTTTATTACATTTTTCACTTATTATTATACAGTAAGAATATCCATATTTTTGAACTAATGTTCTTGAAATGCTGAGAAACATCTGACATGAATGCCTCAGCTAGAATACATTTGAGTTATTACTCTATAGTCAGTGGACTGTCAGTCCATGGGTTCACAATAACAGTCTAATTTTATCATCGGGAGTTACCTGTAGGCGGAACACCATCCTCCGCGCCTCCTGCATCTCCCTCTCCAGTTGCTCCTGGTGGACATCCAGCTGCTCCTCCCAGGACTTCTCTTCCTCCTGTCTATCATGCCCAAGGGACGGACATATTCCACACAGAGACAACGCCTCTGCAAGGAAGACAGTCACATGGGACATGAGAAAAGGGAACATTCTAGGGAGCAGGGATTTATTACATCGCCTCTTGCTCTAAAGGAGATGATGTGCAGCCGACCAACCTGAGAATTTCTTCTCTGTCAGCTCGGATTTGTCATGCTGAGGTTCCCCCTGCTCCTCACACCGACCGTGGACCGTCTCCTTTTCAGGGGTGTCGGTGGACTGGGAGATTATATACTCTTCTTTGGGGGAGTGAGCAGGGCTGGCTGAGCTGAGGCTGTAACAGATGGCGGCCACAGGCAGGAGTGAGTCTGTCTGCATTTTCAGCCAAATCAATGGCAATAAATAAACCAAAGCCACATAAAATCGAGATATACACTTTAATAAGTCCCCAAGGAGCACAAAGATGTGAATTAATCCCATTTGGGCGTGATACTTTAAACTATATCCATCTCAAACACATAGAGCCCATAGGAATACAGGGTATTAAAGAGTTTTTAACTTATTAAATACAAAACTGGAAGCAGATTAGAAGGAATGCATCGCTGTCATTTTTCCCCCATCGGTAATTCCCTACATAGTCTGACCCCCCTTTAGCTATTACTTCAAAACAACTGGCTGGTTTGGTTTCTGAGTGGCTGGTTTGTATGAAAATGCATTTGTGGTTTCTGAGAGAATATTCAACAACCTAAGATTCCGGCCAGCGGTCCTCTGTGTGTGTGCATCACCTGTGATCCCTGACATCGTGTACGGTCCATTAGCAGGACATTCTTTGACGGGAGAAAAAAAAAGCCTGCTTCTCTGCACACAGATCTTAACTCCATGTTAGACACGGGACATGAAAAAGACCCACATTAATTCCCCACTCTTCTCTGGGGCCAGGAAAGACGGAAAACATAACTGTGGACTTAAACTGTGGGATAAAACTGTGTTTACAAATCACAGAATGTCCGGAGGGATTGCATTTGCAAAGTCAAACACGTTCTTCCCATGCTTGTGCAGCATGATTTAGATTGTAGCAGATGAGATTTTCTGCTTATCTAATAGCATTACTGAGCACAAGCAAGTACCACAACACACAATAAAGAGGAGCGCTTGTATCATTCATCACTTTAGAATTCATAACTTCATCGATAGGTTAATATTGTACAATGCTTAACCACCAAACAAACAAACAAAGAGTCATGCAGTGACTTTGTGAGGAGATTTTAGGTGCAACATTATGCCAGCCTACTGCATGTATATATATGATCATACAATCATGATGATATTTAGTAGGCGCAATATTAATCTAGCACATTGTCTAATTTTTACTAGTTCGTATGCTAACCTTTGTGAATTTTGACCTGAAGAAAGCATCAAAAAAAAAGTGAAAGGATCACCAAATTATGAAGAAGGGATGTACCAACTCTGTCACATATCGTATTGACTAACCCTGTGCACAAGTTTGTAGATGACAGCCATCAGTTTTGCTGACCTCAATAAGCTTAGATGCAATTTCTTTTCAATACAGGCAAAGATTCAATGTTTTATTGTTATGGGTTGTTTTGTGTCTATTTTTATGGGATTTTTTCAGGATACTTATAGAAGAATATCTTAAGAATATGTTACCAAATTAACACTTTAGTTTCCTCACCAAGGAAAAAACAACTACGGGAAAAAAATATATCTTTGCATATTTTATTTCTTTGGACCATATATGAATGGAATATCTTTCCCTCCAAATTACCATAAAGTTACAAATCGTTTGGTCAAGCATGTTTAGAAAAAAATCTAAAAAATCAGACTTCTATCATTATTTCATGAAAATTTGCATTTGGTGGAAACTTTTCAATTTTAATTAGATTAGCTCAACCTTTTGGCAAATCAAATTCCATAATTCCATAATTCTTTAATTTTTTAAGTCCTCACATGCTATAATATGGCAAGATAGATTTATCAAACAGGAATTTCTGAAAAGCCATGCAGAATTCCTCCTCCTCGGTGGCCCCTTTTACCCGTTGGTGCCCCACAGGACGCCATCCTGGCTCCATTAATATTTAGCATATAGATGCTGAGTCATCAGCATGTATATGTTGATGACTCAGCATGTATGAGTCACATGCTGAGACATGAGGAGATACTGTTGACGACTGAGTCGTGCCAGTGGTGCCACGAGTTTTTCCACTTTTGAGTCAAGTGGCACGACTCACAATGTGCTCAACCAAACAGTTGAGCAGGACATTAAAGGCCTAAATTTTCTCCCACATATATTTCAGACTTGACCAAACTGGTGAACCAGGCGGGCATTCCCACCCTGTCCCAGCATGGCTACAGAAAAGTATGACTTAAGAACTGAACCTTTTTATTTTGGAAGTACTTCAGTATGACTAGATTCACCACGCTGAGAATCTTCAGATAGTTTGTCTGTCACAGCTTCTAAGAGAGAACGATTTCACCAGGCCACAGAAGAACAAGAACGTATTATCAGATGTCGCTGTAATTATGACAAAGTGCCTCTGCCATGGAGACCCAAGCAGACAACAACTAATCTTCTCATTGCCAATTATACCCTCTATCTCTTCGTTTGGCAGCAGCTTTGGCCATAATGTATTTCCCGTGTCCTGTGCTGATCTGTCCCTCCAGAAGTACACAAACATGCAAATAGATTAGGGACATGAGTGAGGCAAAGATTAAGCACTAGGATTTTAAAGAGATGATCTCCAGATTAACATAATTTGACCAGCAGTGGTAGAAAGTTTGTCTTTTACTCTTAGACAAGGGCAGCACTTAAATGAAATTTACCTAAAAGAAACTTTATGTCAGTCTTTTTTTTTATATTCAAACATTTAACTAATACCTAATTACTCCACTATTGTCACTTATTATATATACATTGGTGGTGATAGATATGATGCACTTAAAAATATTAATGTTTGCTTGGAAACTATTGTCACTGTTTTAATGATGATTCGAATAGTTAGCAGAGCCACTAAAGAGTGTTTAATTCTCAGAAAGCTTCATTTTATTACATTTTCAAGTATCACAATTTCATATTTTAGGTTAAGCTACGAAATATATATCAAAATATCAAAGATTAGGGAAATATCTTACAATACTAGAAAACATTTGTGCAGCAACAACCTCTCTCATATTAATATATAGAGGGATGGACCTCTCCATACAACCCTAATCTTAAGGCTAAAAAAAGAAAGGTAGCAAAAAATAATTGTATGTCTTTGATTAAAAACTATAAATATGTCAGTATTAAATTGTTTAATTATGATTGTGTTCATTAAATTATTGATTATCATTTCCATCCACTGTGAATGAGGACAGTTCAAATAAACTACCCAGTTGGGGGTAGTTACTGCACAAGCACTAGGTTACCTGTCAAGTAGATGGCACTAATATGTGGTCTGCAATAATCACTTCCTGTGTGAAGTAACTTACCTTTGTATTAGACTGGGCCAAAGTTTGCCAGTAATATAAATATTTACCTTGATACATCATGTAATCAGGATCCCTCAGGATTGACAAAACAGATAAACCTGATTTGAGTTCATTCAACAATGCTGAATGTTTCAAACGATGTAAACTAAACTTAAATCAATTTTACTAGACAAACTAGGGGATAAACTTATTAATTCATGACATTTCACCAACAGATGTTCATTGTATTCAAATGACATGATCAGGATGGACTAGTTCCTTCATCATTAGTGATCAGCATGGACAGAGTAATCAGTAAAAATTTGGTCAACTGTAATTTACAAGTTGATTCTGAATTATTCCTCAAATATAGAATTTCTATAATTAACTTGTCTGTTAAATATTGCACAAATCTTTCAAAAAGAAAGAAGGTAATATTTTTGCACATATCAGCCTAAAAGCGAGTCTTGTGCAACTGTGACAGTTTTGTTATCATAGTATAAATTAAAATGTGTAGGAAGTAAAATCATGAAATGGAGAAGCTGATTGAAAGTTAGACTCTCGATGCCGAGCAACATTAGCTCACACAGACACAAATAGGGACACACCCACTCCTACTGTGGTGTAAACACTGAACAATGAACCCGTCTAGTCAGGTGTACAGGTTAAATTGCCAAGATATAATGCATCTCTAATACTAACACTGAAATACACATGATCAAAATGATTAAAATGATCTGTTGAATGTAGGCCTAACATACAGATTCCCTCTGCTGCTGATGATCTCATACATTGGAGACAAACACAACACCCAGGATTGACATAATGTTAAAATTCTATATACAAAAAAAACAGCTCTTACCATTTCATCTGTTTGGCTCCCATGGTGATGTTTATGAGCTTAATCTCCCAAACAGTCGCAGCCCTGCATCTGGGTGATGCTCTGCTTCTCAGTCAGCACCATAACCCAATTCCAGTCAGAGGCAGCAGGGAGGGGAGCAGCCCTGAAAGCAGCAACCAGAAGAAGATCCACGTCGCACACTGTGATCAATCAGAAATAACAGCACGATCAAATCCTCTCCGGCAACATAAACCTTCAAAATCCTAAGCAAAAGCCCTGATTCCTCCTCTTAAATCATGCCAGTGGGGGGAGAGGATTGGTGCTCAACGACACCAGAGAGTGAAGCCTGCCTGCTTTCTCTGTGCACTCGCCCGGTGTCTGAGCTCAGCAGCTCCCATTCATGAACACAATGTTTTTTGTTCCTCGCAGTCGTAAACTGATGCAGCTCTTGTGCATCTTCCTCAACCTTTTTCTCTGCCCCTCTTTCTGCATTCATTCCCTACGCCCTCCTCCCTCCCTCATTCTCTTTCTCTCCTGCTCGGTCTTACTAGCTTTTTATCAGTCCTTCCTTCTCCCAGCAAGCATGGATGGCAGACATGGCTCTGTCTGAGTGTGTTTACCCTCCCCCTACACCTCTTCCACCTCCCTCCTTACTCCACTGCTCCCTCCTTTCACAAGGAGGTGGAGGAGGAGGAGGGATAATTTTCTCCTTATGCTTCTCTCCCTTTGGTTGTGTACTATAATGCAGAGACAGAACCAGCATATGGACTGGAAAATACATGAAAATAACCCAGTGTGTGCAAAATCACAGGCTTGCTCTAAACCAGCATACCAAACAAGCTGACACATTGGAGAGCTTAATGATAGAGTCACAGGAAGTATAGAGTAGGTTGGAAATGATGGTATTTATGGAATGTGCACGTCCTACTTTTTGATCTTTTTCACATCATTCCTCTTTGTGTTTTACTGCAGCGATGTCAGGAAGCCTTGAAAGCATGGTGACAAAATGTAAGAAGTACCAACTTCATATTTATTAGGGGCAAGAAAACAGGAAGAAAATAGTCTTATATGTCCCATCCTGCTCACGATGAGTACTCTCAGGCGTTTTGCTGAGTGGCTGTCATTAAGCTGTTAAGAAATGTTGGTGTCATCAGCAAAAATGAGAAATGCGTCTCAGTTCTGAACAGAACAAAATATCAATGTCAATTCTTGCGTACTCAACAGATCATTCGATGAGTGGTACTGAATAGGCACGAAAATATTTGTAGACCACCAGATTAAATCCTATTTTAGTTGAGTAAAGGCTGAACAGAATTTATTCTTCAAGTTATAAAAGTAGAAGTAGTCCGTGTCACGGATAACATAATGTCACAATAATACATTATATCACTGGGCAATAACTAATGGTGGGATGGTACATCTGTACATTTACTCATGTGTATACTTACTATTTTCAAGTATTTGGGCTTAACTTTCTTCCATTTAATGTTTTCTTTAACATCACTACCATACAGAGAAAAATAATATACTTTTTACTTGAATCATTTTGTTAAATCCTTTAATGTCCTTGTAACAAAAAAGTGGAAAAATGATTTATTTCACTCATTATTCATTTTATATCTTTGATACCAACTTAACCATTATAAGATAAACTGTTCGGCCAAGTATGTTTCAAAGGGTTAAAAAAATCTGATTTATAAAAGTATATAATGATAATATTTTGTATTTCATGGAAAATGGTCAATTTTAATTCAATTAGCTCAACCTTTGGGCAAATTCTTTCTGGAAACTACAGCATATGACCCATATTAAACTTTCTCAGTAGTATCAAGTTACGTAATTCTGTTCCAAACATGTTTTAATATGCCTCCTCAGTGGACCCTTTGACCTGTGGTGTCTGCCAGGGCTCCATCCTCGGCCCCTTACTCTTTAACATTTACATGCTGTCACTAGGTTATATTCTAAAGAGTTTCAGGTAAGTGGCAGTCCTCACACTCAGAATGTGCTCAGCCAAACAGTTGAGCAGGACGTTAAAGGGTTAATGCCTTTAGGTAGCACATATTTTGCAGATTTAGTTTAATAATACAAAAGTTGACATGTCAAAGATATTGCAGCCATCAAGTTAAATGCCACAAAGACAGACAGAGAGTCGCTGTAGCTCCATTGCACATGGTCCAATCTGACCCAATGATATCATAACAAAGCTGTATAATAATTGGTATTGTTGTTGTCTGACGTTTCAGACTTAGGATCTGAATCTGACACCCTTTTCTGACGTTTTTTGAATCTGTTGTGTTTTGACTAGCAATCTGGTTTTGTAATAAATCTGCTCGCAATTTGCATAACTCTAAATAGGAACAAACGAAACTATTTCCTTTTTTTCTCTGTTCTGGCAAAAGCAAAAAACATCCTTCAAGGTTTGTCATTCAAAGTGATACGCACATCAACATGGTTTTATGAAAGATGAAACACGATGTGATGAAGCAGCCCTCAAAAAGCTGCTCCTATTCCTTCGCGGTCTACTTCCTCCTGATCATTTTTGCAACAATGTTAAAGAGACAAGGGCAGACTGGTAAAGAACACAAAACCAATGATCAGGCAGACAAAGTTGTGAGTGAGAGAAAAAAAACAAGCGACACAAAGCTTTTCCTTTATTCCCCAGCATCGCTTTACAGATTTTGTATTAGATACACAAATCACACTTAAATAGAACTTGAACTTGTTTACAAGCAAAAACACCATTTCTCCACCATCATTCTCAGAAACCCTTCTAATAAGAAAAAAAAAAGGGCAGAAATACACACAGAAACAAAGTTACCAGTATTACAGATTTCCATATAAAATACAAACTAAGGATCAATAATTGTGCTGGTAAAATTTTTATTTATTATAAAGTATGATAAAACCATGAATAAAAATTGATCCCTTCTACTCACCTTTACCAAACTGTTCAGTTTCTATGAAATGTAAAAAAAAAGTATATTTTTGTAAGTTAGTTATTCTAGGGCATTAATGCATGATATTTCTTACACCATTAACCAGACTTAGGTCTATGAATATCCCTCCATTTTAATGCTAATACTAGATTGGCTTGCAGTGTGCCAAAGTTAATTAACTTAATTTTTCTTCGCTTCAACCGTAAATCCTTTGGGTATTTATACGACAAAGCTTTTTCTTTAACAGAAAATCTGATGATGGATGATGTGACTTTGCCTTTCAGAGTTTGAGAGGCATTCCTGGGAGCGAGGAGGTGAGAAAAAAGCTGCTTTACCACAGGGACAACATGGAGTTGGACAATTTGTAAATCAAATGAGTTAGTAAAATTCAACCGATCATTTGCATAGCTGATACGATCTTACTGAAAATCATTAATATACTGCTGTGAAACAAGAGTTAGATATATGAATCCAGTATTTTCCATAGTATGAGATAAACTAAATGTTGACTTGTTTCACCACAGAAGTTTTGAAAGTTTAACATTAAAAGAAGTCGAGACAACTGCTCAAAGTGTGTTTGAAGTTATGCAAACCGAGACTAAAAGCTCTGCTTCACAGGAGTTTAAACCAATGAGCTATTTTGAGAGGAAATATCTAAAAGACACATTTCTTACATAAATAAAAACATTTGTATACAGCAGATCCTACTCTTTTATCCGTCAAAAACTGTCCAGTGACTGCTTTCAACAGGAAGTGCATAATAATCAGTCCTCTTGAAAAAAGAAGATAGATGGATCTGGAGAAAAAGACTAGACCCGACTTGAAATGTAATGTGGAGTTTGTCAGGATGTAACACAGCTCTATTTCAAACATCCAATACTATACAGGATATGCAGAACGGTGACAGGCAGTTGACTAAAATACGTCTAATTTACATACATCAAATAAGATGATTACCACCAGGTAGTATTGAGTTCACCATATCATTTTCTCAGTCGGGGCTAATAGGAAGCAAATTTGTACTTGGAAACATGTAGACTGCTCATAAGATGCTCTAATTAGAATTCAGTGGAAATGATGCTCACTTCCCCTTCATCGGATCTAAATCTCAATACCTATATTAATGAGGCCACCAAGACAGCTTTCTTCCTGTGAAAATAGTTGCAGCCATTTATAACAAAACAGGATGCTGAAAAAATCACTCTTACTTAAGAAAACTTACAAGTAGGTTAGATGAATTTTAAGGTCCTTTAAGTCACTTACAAAGCTGTTAATGGTATAGCATCTCCATACATCTCTGACATTTTAAGATCTCGTCAGCCACAAAAAGCCCAAGGTCCTCCAACGCTGGTCTTTAACTTGTATCCTAAGCACTCCCAAGTTGGTGAGGTTTTTATTAACTATATAATAATAATAATAATAATAATAATTATAATAATAATAATAATAATACATTTTATTTATAACGCACTTTACATTTGGAGGGCTACAAGGTAAAATCAGATAAAAGCATCAATAGAAAATATAATAATAATAATATAAAAATATGACCAAAAAGCAGCAATGTTAATTAAAAGTTAAGGTTCTGCTGAAAAGGATAGTTTTAAGTATGGTGGCCTCAGAAGGTCAGGGAGGGCATTCCACAGAGGAGGGGCAGCAGAACAGAAGGCCCGATCACCCATGGGGCCAAGCTTAGTCCGGGGAAGGAGGAGACGGTATGGGTGGGTAGAACGGAGGGATCGCGTTGAGGTCAGTGGGGTAAGGAGTTCTTTTAGGTAGGGGGGTGCGTCACCATGGATGCACTGGCGAGTGAGGAGAGAGATCTTATAATCAATCCTGGTGGAGATGGGGGTGATGTGTTCGTGTTTACGAACTCTCATCAGGATCCTTGCAGCACTGTTTTGAACATACTGAAGTCTTTGAAGACTTTTATCAGGGATCCCGATGAGAAGTGCGTTACAGTAATCCAGTCTGGAGGAGACAGACACACCTTTATCTCCTCCAGACAAGCGCTGAGAGTTAACAGGGGATATGATGATGACGATGAGGATGGTGAAGCTGCGGAGGAACATGTGTCAGTTTTTATGTAGATTTGCATGTCATTAGCGTAGCAAAGGAATGAGAGTCCATATCAATTGATGACATGGCCAAGGGGGAGCATGTATGAAGAGAATGGGGCCCAGGACTGATCCCTGGGGGACCCCACAGGTGACGGTGTGTGTCCGGGACCTTGCAGTTCCAAGTGAGATGGATTCTGTTCTGTGGGTGAAGTAGGATTTAAACCAGTTTAAGGCAGTGGCAGTGAGTCCGATGGTGTGATGTAGGCGGTGTAGGAGTATTCCATGGTCAACAGTATCAAAGGCAGCAGACAAATCAAGGAGAATCAGGAGGGAAATTGAATCAGCATCTACTGCCATCAGTAGGTCATCGTCCTGATGATAACCTCAACCTCCTGCTGTGAGATTTCTGTGAAGCACTTTAGAGGCTGGGGGATCTCAAACTGTGAGTCAAAAAGCACAAACACAGCAAACACAGATAAAATAAAGTTTATTTTATGAACATGTTTTATTGAGCAGTTCCTTTATGAGTATTTTATTTTCAATTTTTAATAGAGGACAAAACAGCAGGTTATTACAAACAAATCAGAAACTTTCATATTTACTGAATATATGTGTAAAAATAGAAAATAAAATGAGACACTTTACATCTATTCCTCCCAATTTACACACTGTTTGGTTTAGTTTTAGTTTATATTTCTTTATCTTATGTTCTTTCTAATTATCTGAAATAAAGTTAATTTTTGTAACAACTTTTGTGTGGTCCCCCCTCATTTGCCCAGAACTGAACCAGGTTGTGTCACAAGGTTCAGATTAATATTATACAATGCAATCCAAAAATAGATTATGATATTATAAATCATATAAAGTCCGTGGGTAATATGGATGAGGGAATTCATAGAAAGCACCAGAGAAACTGTATTTCCGTTGCTCCATATTTACCAGTTGCAACATTAAAGTAGATTAATGTATCAATTATTTCTGTTTAGATAATATTTAATAAGATAGTTATCACTTTAAAATAGGTTATTCTGGAAAACAAACAATCCCACTTCTTATTTTGTACTTTTATTTAAGTAACATCTTGATTTTGTGGCAAGACTTTTGCTTTGGTATTTTGTCTTACTGTGGTATTGTTGATTTTGAAAGTATGTAACTAATTCACTCACGCAAGATGGATAATGACTTGTTGCTCATTAGAAGAGGTGAGCAACACCATAAATCTCTTTCTGTTGTTGTTTGTTGACAACATTTCTTCTACTTCTTGAGAACGTTTGAATATCTTTATGAGACACTGGTTTATATTACAGTCTCAATATGTCAGTCTCCTTACTTAAATAATTAGGCAGTGCTGACAGCAGACATCAACACTAGCATCACTTGCACTTTTCTGCATTTTATAACACGTTACCCGTAATGTTTAGTAGCTATTGTTTATTTTATGTCATAGACTTAATTTAGATTTCAATAAACATCAAATGAAAGTTAATAATAAAATAAATTGAAAGGTTGTATTATTAAGTATTTATTGTTATTATTATTGTTGTTGTTTTTGTTATTTATATAAAAGTATTATTTGTGGTTGACCTTGTGTCATCTATTATTAACCTTATGTATAGTTTAGTGTATTTGATCCAAATGTAAAGTGCATTATAAATTAAATGTATTATTATTATTATTATTATTATTATTGACTTATGAATAAAACAAAAAAACAAAATTTAAAAACAATATACCAGTGTGACTTAAGTATTACATGTACATAAACCGGAAACTGCTACCATGATTGACGGACTACTGGACCTATCACATTTCTTCTGGTCCTGTTTCATTGACGTTTTTGTGTGACGACATTACGCATAGCGGATGTACCGTTAGGGACGGTGAGCAGTCTCCTTTCGCAAAGGTAAAGTTCGTGCTCATTTCATTAAAAAAGGGCACACAGGCAGTAATGTTTTTGTTGCAATTTAATAACTCACAATGAATAGTTTGAACAAACCGTTCTTGTTGTAACACAAATTATTTGGTTTGTGTGTCAAGCAGTGTTAGCTAGCTGGCTAGGCTAACAGCTGTTGAACTACCATATGAAGTACAGCTGTCGTGTGTTTAATTCGTCTGATAATTAAATTACCAAGTTTTTTTTTTATGTCTTTCAATGATCTACACGTCAGGTGTCATCATGTCAAAGCAGCCGCTGGGGAAGACGTTGTTGAGGAATGTAATTCGCCACACAGATGCCCACAACAAGGTATGGTTGAGATCATTTTCAGCTAAGTTACTTCTAATAAAAACTAATGCATGTCAGTACAAGAACATTGCAATAAATCCCGGCTTTAATAATATAGAGTTGTTTTTGTGGAAACTCTCGTAGAGAGATTAAATGTAATTGTATGTATAGTAACTTGACTTCTGCCTACTATAACTGTTATTAATTAATTAATACTTTCTGTCAAATATAATGGCATCGGAGTTTAGTTGTTGGGAAACAAGGCAACACTAATCTCTTCATGCCTCATGCATAGACTAAGAAAGAAAATATATTTGTTTGATGTTACCATGGAAACAGTTTTAAAAAGAGCTCTTATAATTGAGGTGGTCAGTGTGGTTGGCCAGCAAATGCATTCAAAGAGAGGGAGAGAGAGAGAGAGAGAGAGAGAGAGAGATGATGATGAGCTTTCTTGAAACAATGGATAAATAAAGTTGTAGAAAGAGAGAAGATTTAAGTTAAGTGACCTGAGGAAGGAGTTTAGGAGTGATAAGAAACTGCCACTCCTGTTTCTGTCCGTGCTACACCAGTTTGAACACAAACTGTGCTCCTAGTTGAGTAAACGGAGTGCACAGATTTACTCAAGGCTCTTTTTTCCCCTCATGTGACACTAGCTGAGTCTTTTATTGTGATTTTTAAGGTTAATTTACAAATCTGCAGCGCAGTCCACTGTGGCAAAACATTGCATGTAATTTGCTTTTCTTTTTTCTTTTACCATCTTTTCTGAATCCAAAAAAGTGAAACACCTCAGAATGTGAGACTTTTTGGGTCAGACAATCAGTTGGTTGGATTCATCTCGTTCTCACATATACCTGCAGAGTTTTCTTTCGATTAATTCGGTCTCTGATATATGTATTTTTCTCTGGCAGGGGCAGATAGCTTTTCTCCTTCAGTCTTTCTGTCTCTTGCTGGCCTTATAGTGCTGTTTGTGCACCTCAGCGTCATGTAGTCTCACACCGCGCTCTTACTGGCTGATGGAGAAAAATACAGGTGTTGCTCTGCTGCAGCTTATGTTATGAATTAAAATGCTTCAGAATCTTTGTACTTGAGATTGCATTTAAGTTTTTCTTAATATTGATCGACCAGTCCTAGTAAAATGTTTGAAACCTATAAACACCTATGGAATTATATATGTCCACATTTGGAAAACATGGGATATTCATGTAGTTTTTCTGTAAGATCTTTTTTCCAACAAACTCATTTCGTATCAGGCCCTTATTTTAAAAAGCATTACACCAATTTACGAATTAATGAATGATTCTGATATTTGATGACACTTACAAGCTCATAAACTAAATTTCAGTGTCAATTATAAAAAAGCATTTAAAGTCTTATTGAAGAGAGTGGTAGTGTTAATGACTGGGACGTCTCTCATGAACTTACTCATGTTGATACACGGCAGATCCAGGAGGAGACGGAGATGTGGAAAATGCGAGGCTGGGAGGTGCAAAGGTCCGATGGCCATCCTTTTTCGAACAAAGAAGGTGGGAGGTAAAGAAAACAGTGAATTTTTTGTACTGCATGTGTACCACCTAAACGCAAGTGATACCAAAGTTAATTCAAGACTGTGTTTCATAGTTTTGCTCTAAGTTTAGAGAGCTTTTACTGTATAAGGCGTTGGATTTGATTTTCTTTTCCAGGGGACAAATGCACTGTGATCGAGTGTCAGATCAACCCAGAGACCTGAGTCACAGCAGAGTCTCAGAACATGACGACAGAGAGGCTCGATACTGGAGTAGAAAACTCTATGAATTTGAGTCAAATGATCGTGACAGGTAGGGTATATGACTAAATCTTCATCATCATCATCAGACTTCAGCAATTTGTGCTTGGTAGAATATGAGAGGGGCAAACTCCTGAAAGATAAAATGAATGAAGTGAATTACTTTTCTTATTTATCTTCTATTATCAGAGATAAATGTATTCACAATATGATGTAAATTTAGGGGGAGTTCAAAGACGAATGACTAACTTACAGATTATTGTTGTGGTTCCTGTCACAGGTGGGGCCACAGTGGTTTCAAAGAGCTTTATCCAGAAGAGTTTGAAAGTGACAGGTAAGCAAAACTTTTGCTGTGAATCAAGTAAGTAAGAGCATAGACTTGAGTCATATACTGTATACAACAGTTTACAGGTTTTGAGGGGCATACTTCTGAGCTTCCATGAAGCATGATTTGTTTTGCCACAGTCACACAGAGTTCTGGGAAACTTAAGATTTTGAAACCCAAATGTAAGGGCTTCATTAGTTTGTTCATAGATAATACAGTTTTTTTAATTCACACACTTAATCATCCATAATCATCCGCAAGTTATGAAGTAAAGACTCAAATGTTAAACATGAAAAATCTTTTCACTCCATCATCTATCCAGAATGATATAAAACCCATGAATGGTTTCAAGGTATCAACTATTATTATTAAGTATTTATTTATGTATTTTTATTTATTTCTACTGTCTGACAATGATAGAGGCCAAAAGTGAACTGATATTGGTTACAAATTTTGTCGATTTAATTATTTTCATCCCCAACATAAAGAATGATGGGGAAATTTGTCGGTTGTCTGTGATTTTGCACTATTTAAAAAAAATCAAACGGATGACAGCGGTGTCATACTTACAGTGCTTCCTAGTTGTATATAGCCTACAATAAAAATGTTAAATTTGTTTGTTTTTTTAGTGAAAGAAATGTGACGACAAAGATTGGGCGCCACAAAGTGAAGAAATCCAAGTCTCAATCAGCATCAAAGTTATCAAAACAATCCAAAAAGTCCTTTCGGCATAAGAAAAGGAAAAAGAAGAAAGATGAGAATGAAAAGAGCAAGAAAGCAGTTCAGTCAAGCAGCAACAGCAGCAGCAGCAGCAGCAGCAGCAGCGACGACAGCAGTCCCCACAAAGACAAGCATAGGAGGAAGAAGAATAAAAGCCGACATAGAAACAAGAAGAATGCAAAAACCAAAAGGAGAGATGAGGACAGTATCTCAGGAGACAGTAATGATGAAGAAAGGGAGAAAAGCACTCGCATTCGTAAAAAGCGAAAGCAGGACTCCCACAGAGACTCAGACCCGGAGCCCAACTTAAAAAAAAAGCAGAGGAAAAACTGGAAAGCAGCGGGCGAGGCGAGTTCGCATGGGAGTTCTGGAGACTAACGTACATAGACCTAATCAGACCCACATCTCCTGCAGCAACAAGGAAAAAAACATCTAATTCCTCCGTTCTCATTAATTTCAGAGTGATCCCCTGTGCGATCCATCAACAAACCTGCCTACTATGTTCTCTGTGGATGTTTGGTGCATTAATACCTCATCTGCAGCATACACCACCTTTGCAGAGGTGTAAAGCACAGCCGCACAAAGAGAGGGAAGAGAGATGGTGGAGTATCCACTGCTCTGCTCAATAAGAGTTCTTTCTGCTGCAGGATCATTGATTAGATCCTTGACTCAGCGTCTGCTTCATAACAGTCCCTCCAGTCCTGAACTGACTGGTGCGGTTTTTTTATAGTACATTTGATTTGCCCTCAAAAACAGTATTAAAATGTGCTTTTATTCAATTTTTTTTAGATTTTCAAGTTTGACACATTGTCATAGGAAAAAAATAAATCTCTATCTTGCCATTTTGTAAAATTGTATTTTTTTGTATAAAATGGCGAAAGGAATCAAAATAAGTCTGGTACTTTTATATTTTTCTGATTTTCAACAAATGCCAATTTGTAGCCAAATTGGCATTTGGCCAATTTTTGTGCAATTCAAAAAGAATTGCACAAAAATTGGTGCGGTAGGTCCAATATAATTCTGTTTTCGTTCATCCAATATAATTCTGTTTTCGCTCATCCTTACCTGAGAAGTTGTATATCATATTTCATGTCATGTTCTGGATGAGTTGGACCGGGGCCAGCGACAAATCCATTTCATCTGATTGAAATTCAGATTAGGATCCGGTGCTAATCTTCAGCCTTGTGATACGACGTACTTTTCAACATTTTCATTAACATCTTAAAGTTATATTCCAGAAATGTATTTATGAAAAATGTATGCTAGGAAACCGCTCATGGACTTGAACACACCAATTTGATCCAAATTATATTTAGCCACTAAATAACTGGTAACTTTTTTTTTTTATGTTTTGGCAGATTTGTGTAGGTCAACAGTTTCTAAACAATACCGATGTTTTCTGTTGGGCTAAGTTAAAAGATTCACATCCAAACAAAAAAGCGACAAAAAATAAATAAATGCGATAAATGATTGAAGGTGTGATATACGGACATTAGCCACAACATTAGGACTGTTATCTGGTCGTAATGTTGTGGCTGATCAGCGTATTCTCAGACATGGGTCCAAATATTTTTTTATATTCTGATTTATAACTGATTTCCTAAAAACTTTGTGGAGCAGTAGTTCATGAAGTTCTGGTGTAGATCGATGGCCAGATCCAGGACTTTTACATTTAACATTCTTTGGTATTGTGAAATGGGATATTTTTCATATTTTAAGTTTGATTATGTAAAAACTAGTGAGCTCATTTCCATGAAACTTTTTTGAGTAGTGGGGCATTGATCAGACAAAGAACGCTTCAGTAGGCCCGGCTAGGGCCTTCATAGAGTTCATAGAATATCATGGTTGAATAATTATTTAATTAGTAAATACAGGGGGTACTGGATAAACACAAATAAATAAATGCTTTACCATCGAACGGAAACAGGCAAACGCTCATAATGTGATTTATCTATATTTGCTTTTATTGACCTACTTTATAGTTTTTGTGGAATAAAAAAAGTCCCTGGATTAGATGGCTCATCCTCCCACCAGTTTCGCTTTAAATTAGTTCTTCGCATAATTAAAGAAATATTAAAAAAGGCAATATCCCTAAGTTAAAAGCAAATGGGAAAAAACATTAATTCTGTGTCATTCTTTTTTAAAGATTTACACCAAAGTTAAATGTTTCCTCCAGTTCAATGCACCATCTTCCCAGGGATTTTCACAGAAATCCTTTTGGTAGATTAATATGTAGAATAATCCTGCTGACCAACCATCAAACATACAAACACATGTCGGGACATAAATTCCTCTGTGGAGAGATGAACTCTTCCACTCGTCTCTTTAACTACCTTTCAGTTGATTCCGGACAGATTCAACTGGGTGTCTGTAAATCTGGATTGAGTCGTTCATAATATCTGTTTGTGTTAGCTGGTTCTTGGCAGGATCACAGATTGATGGATTCCTCACTTCAATGCAAAAGCATCGTTCTACTTTTTCTTTGTGAAATATGCCAAAATGACCGAACAGATTTCCATGAAACCTTGCGGCAGAGCGGTGCATGGGTCAGACAAACTGAACAGACATGGTGTTCTAGTTCATACATAAATATTGGAAATAGCCTCCAGCTTATGTTGTAGGCTTCTCCCTCTCCCCATTTGGTGTCATAGGTCTGGCTGCAGTCTGGTTTGGACCCACAGTCTTACTCTGATGCAGGACACATTCCATAATATGCTTCTACTCATGAGTTCTTCTGGTCACTTTGATAATAATGTTAATAATTCATTATACTTATATAGTACTTTATACGAAACTCAAAGACGCTTAATGCCTGAGATGAAGAATCGGCAGCATCAAAAATGTCCCACGTAGACACCCGAGTAGAGTAGAGTAGCACTATTCAAAGCAAATCGCATCAAGTTCTGTGCCGTCGGTCAGCTTCTTTTTTTTTTTTACCACATGTGTCGGATCACATCAGAGTTCAAATTGATTCAAACCCAGTACGAATCTGCTCAGCGGTGGCCAGAGCCATCTCAATATTTATAGATGATCTGTTGCTGAAGAAAGTGTTTGTAAACTATTTTTAAAACGGTGTGTGTGTGTGTGTGTGTGTGTGTGTTCGGTTTGTATGTGTTCTTACAAGCCTGAAGCCCTTTCCTGAGTCTGTGTCAATAGGCTAAGTGTTCTCTCTGAACAGCAGAGAGTGGGCTGCGTTCAGCCCAGCTCCAACTGCCCAAACCTCAGCAAGGAAAAAAGACAAAGAAAATCCTGCGGCTCAAATCCATACAGACAGACGCCTTTTATAACGTTGTCAAGGTTAGTAAATGTTTGTCAAGAGGGCAAATTGTGAAATTGAGTCTGCTTTATCGCTGAACATATCTAGTTTAGAAACAAGTATCGGATTGCCATGGAACTTTATTCAGACATTCGTGTTGCCCCAAGGGCGCGATTTTTAATCAATCGCAAGGGTCAAATGTTTTGTGAAAAATTAGATGGTTGCCATGGTAACCATTAAACTTACCTTCAACTAACTTAGTAGCTTTATTGTGATTTTTTAATGGAGCAGGCCATCGCAAAGGACAATATATACATAGATTGCTGTATAGATGTATAAATATATATAGATGTATAAATATAGGCTGCACGGCAGCCTCATGTTGGCACTACAGGACTAGATATAGTCGGGCTTCTGGATGGGGCTGGACTCTCTACTATGCTGGAGTTGCTTCAGGTGAGAGGCAGAGGGCTGGTTTGGGCCTCACTCATAGCTCCACAGCTCTCTGCCTATGTATTGGAGTTTACCCCAGTGAATGAAAGGAATGCAACCCTGCGCCTTCGGGGTGGGGAACGGGTCCTGACTGTTGTGTGCGCTTATGCGCCAAACAGCAGTTCAGAGTACCCACCCTTCCTGAAGTCCTTGGAACGGGAGCTGGAAAGTGCCCCAAGTGTTGTGGGAGAAGGTCGGTGAGACAATGGAAGAAGACTTTCGGTCGGCCAGAAGAAATTCTGGCAAACCGTCCGGTTTCTCGGGGGTGGGAAGTGGTCATTCGTCCACTCTGTATATGGGGTGGATGGGGACCTGCTGACCTCCACTGAGAAAGTTATCAGGGGGTGGAAGGAATACTTTGGGGATCTTCTCAATCCCACCAACACCTATTCGCAGAAGGAACCAGAGCTGGATGACTTGGAAGTGGGTCCGCTCATCACTGCGGCTGAGGTCGCTAAAGATGTTAAATAACTCCGCAGTGGCAGCGTCCCGGGGGTGGATGAGATCTGCCCTGAGTATCTTAAGGCTCTGGATGTTGTAGGGCTGTCATGGCTGACACGCCTCTGCAACATTGTGTGGACGTCGAGGGTAGTACCTCTGGAGTGGCAGACTGTGGTGTTGGTTCCCCTTTTCAAGAAGGGGCACCAGAGTATGTGACCCAACTATCAGGGATCACACTCCTCAGCCTCCCTGGGAAGGTCTACGCCAGGGCACTGGAGAGGAGAGTCCGGTGGATAGTCGAACCTCGGACTCAGGAGGAACAATGCGGTTTTCGTCCTGGTCGGAGTCAGAGTCTGGTTTGCATTGCCGGCAGTAAGTCGTCCGGCAGAGTGCTCACTCCGCGTCGGGGAGGAGTTTTTGCCCCGAAAGGAGGAGTTCATTTATCTTTTATATAGTTATTATTTTATTTTTTATTTATGCTTTTATCTGCTTTTACTTTGTAGCACTTTGAGATTTGATCCAAATGTAAAGTGCATTATAAATTAAATGTATTATTATTATTATTATCTCAGGGTCTTGTTTACGAGTGAGGAGAAAAGGGAGCGCGAGATAAACACAAGGATGAGGGCGGCGTCTGCAGTGATGTGGACGCCATATCGATCCATTGTGGTGAAGAGAGAGCGGAGTCGAAAAGCAAAGCTCTCGATTTACTGGTCCATTACGTTCTGACCCTCACTTATGGTCATGAACTGTGGGTCATGACCGAAAGAATGAAATTACGGATACAAGCGGCTGAAATGAGTTTTCTCCCCAGGGTGGCTGGGCTCAGCCTTAGAGATAGGGTGAGGAGCTCAGACATCCGGGAGAGGCTCAAAGTAGAGCCGCGGCTCCTCCGCATCGAGAATAATCAGTTGAGGTGGTTCGGGCATCTGGTTAGGATGCCCCCTGGACGCCTCCCTGGGGAGGTGTTTCGGGCATGTTCCTCTGGGAGGAGACACCGGGGCAGACCCAGGACACGCTGGAGAGATTACATCTCTCGGCTGGCTTGGGAACGCCTCGGAATCCTCCTAGAGGAGTTGGCGCATGTGGGAGGTTTGGCTTCCCTGCTGAAACTGCTGCCCCCGCAACCGACCCCTGGATAAGCGGAGGACAATGAAATGAAAAAA
Organism: Lophius piscatorius; assembly: GCA_009660295.1. Lineage (NCBI taxonomy): Eukaryota > Metazoa > Chordata > Actinopteri > Lophiiformes > Lophiidae > Lophius > Lophius piscatorius. The sequence goes on along the minus strand of VRLP01001825.1, from coordinate 33,810 downwards.
ATACATAGATTGCATAGCTAGGTCAATCTCTGACCCGTGCGGTGTAGATTTTATAATTTATTAATGATTTCTAATGTGTTTACAACATAGTTATAATCTAGTTATAAACCATTTAAAAATCCTTTATAAGGGTAATCTTATTGTAAAGTGGTACCATTGTAAATTTTTACACTTTTTTGAAGACAAATAAAGTTGTAATTAAAAAAATGTCAAGACAGACTGTAAACATCAAAAATGCAGAATGGCATCACTACAACTAATTCAGTTAAAAAGGTACAATAAAAACTGTTGTATGCAGTGTATTTCACATATGAGGATGGATAGCAGCAAAATTCATCTAACAGCATGTCAGAGTCAAAATTGCTATATATAAATACGGAAGGAGGTAGCTGCTAAAATGAAGAAATATTAAATATCAAAAACAAATATCAAAAACAAATCTATTTCCTTTCTATTTCAAACAGGGTTTCCTGGTCATGTGATGCGATTTTTCAAAACTAAACGGTAAAACATAAATTATACATCAAGGTTTTTTGTAAAATGAGATAAATTAATTGTTGCCATATGGAAGCACCATGCAATAGAGGGTTAAGGTGCATAAGCAGTAGGTTTCTAACCCTGTGGGGCGGCCAGTAGGGGTGAGTAAGCGGTCAGATAAGGTGTTTTCGACCAGTACTCACTGCGACTACTGGTGTGAAAGTTCATTATCCACAGGATTGTGTGGTCCTCTAGGTGGAGACGCGGGGTGAGCTGACAAAATTTTTGGCTTTAGGGTGTAAGAGTGAGCACAGGTTTGGCTGTGGTGTTGGGGAGTTTTGCCAGAATGGGTGAAGATACTATTCTATCAAGGATCTATTTGGGACAAAATATAGCAGTTTGCAGTCGGCAGGGTGTTCTTTTTTTTTTTTTCAAGTGATATGTTTAAGTGTGAAAAAGTCCCATATCATCGCAAGATTTTTATATGTAGGCAGCACAGAGACACAGTGGGTAACACAGTTGCCTTACAGCAAGATGGTTTGGCTTCAACTCTACATTTTTCTCTGGTTTGCATGTTCTCCCCTTGTTTTTACACCTCTCTAGTAATATGGCTTTTTTCCCCACAGGACAAAAACAAAAAAATGATGTCTCTAAATGGCTCATAGGTGTGAATGAGAGCGTGAAGGGTTGTCTGTCTGTATGTGTCGGGCATTGTGATGGACTGCCGACTTATCCAGTATGTACACCGCCTCTCAACCACAATCAGCTGGGTTGATTCCAGCCCGCCTGTGACTCGGAAAAGGATAGGCTGTTACAGAAAATGTGCGGATGAATGGATGGTAAGGAAGTAATTTTTGGTATAACTTTGCAATAAGACTACCATCATTTAGAGTTTATGAATGGTTTATTACTAGTTTATAAAGTAAGTTGTGAACACTTCATAAATCTCTTTAGATAAGAAAGGGTGACATTGACCTGTCGCTTGTCAAATAGTGAACATAAATTTACTGTTGAAACATGTATTATAAGTTACTATTAATGCTTTATAAGGTGCTTTTTGACCCTATTAATCACCTAATTATAACCAGTCATAAAAACGATGGATTTTTCTTATCGTACAGTGGTACCATTTATTTCTTTTTTTTTTAAGTGTTTTACAGTTTTTTCTATTTTTGCACTTTATATATATTACACAGTGCAACTTCACTTATGCACAAAATTGACCTCGTGGTCTGATAATTGAGACTTGTCCATGGTGTACCACGCCTCTCGCTCATTGCCAGCTGGGATTGGCTCCAGCCACGCCCCATGACCCTGAACAGGATAAGTGGTTACAGATGATAGATACATGAGTTAAACCACAGTGAAAGCATATACCTTACACCAATCTGCCATAACATTAAAACACACTAACCTCATCTTGTGCAGGTCCTATTTTTGCGAAGAGGTCACCCTCTGAAAGGCTGCATTATAATAGACTAGTGTCATTCTGTCTTTGCCTGTCAGTGATTATAATGTTATAACTGATTGGTGTATACATAATGATGTGTCCAAATTGAAAATTTCCACCACTTTGAACAGACATTACTATCCATTAAACATTTTCGGGGATCTGCGGTGAAAAAAAACAACTCCTCATTAAGTCACGGATGATTTTCGTAGTCAACCAGATCTGCTGATGAGACGCATTAGTGTCTCACTCTTCCCCCAGCGTTTGCTAGTTTGGCTGCCCTGGCTAATTCAGAACACTTGGTCTCAGTCTCCTTATTTCGAAATAGATGTAATGCTGAGCAGTGAGTGTAGAAAGGAGCAGTTAGAGATTCTTATGCAGCGAGAACTTGTCTGCGGCACATACATAAACTGGAAGCCATCAATAGTTCATGAGAACATGGGACAAGAATTGCACATTGTATGCACCACAAATTGACACAGAAGCATTTAAACCCTGGACGGGTTTTTGTCATCTTCTAGATGACAAAAACACAAATTCAGTCGAATCTGAATGTTCTGGGCTGAAAACTGTTTAAGTGCAATGAGGGGAAAGGATGGGATGAGCCCATTCTTAGACTCAACAGTCTCTGTCACTGGGGATGCAAATAGGGGACCCAAGAGGATCGTAAACCTCCAGTGTGACTTATCTCTCTCTGCTCCATGTTTAATCTCTTTGGCGTCCACACAGCTCCGTTTCCTCTGCCGCATATCCTGAGGAGTTGTAATCAGAGGGAGGTGGTGGTTTCTGTAGTAGCAAACAATTATCCCCAAACATCCCAGCTCATATCTTTTGCAACCGTCAGCACTTTTTCAGTAACATCTTAACTCACCCCGTCTGTTGGGCAGTTATCCCCACTGCATAAATATTGGTTTATAACACATTATAGATATAGTTTCAGGCTGATGTAAGCCAAATTTTAAGTGTTAATTAGTGATTCCTTTAACCACAGAACACATGTGTAATAATACTATCATATGTCATACTTTACCAATTGGGGTTTTATTCAATTTAAAACTCTACAAACTTTCCTACCAAGGACACAGATGCCCTCAGCACTGAAAAAATTGTATTTTCTGCCGAGACCATGGCTTCCATCATGGGTGAATGGGAGCAAACTGACAAGAAAATGAGCTAGTTCAAACATGCCCAAAATCATAAGAATAGGCAAAATGAAGAAACTAATGATGAGAAGCACACCTTCAGAGGGCCCTGAAGACAAAAGAGTGAAATTACTTTCAATGTCCAGCAGTTTCCGAGGCTATTTGGACAAACCACATCCTCTGAATGTGAGCAAAATTAAATGAAAGTCCTATAAGTTCAAACATGCCTAAAATTATAAAAAAAAAAAAAAAGAGCAAATAAGAGAAACCAATTATTGGATTTACATCTTTAGGGGCTGGAAAAAATGTCTGAAACTTCATTGAATTATGCCCTTGTTGAAATAATATGGACAGAGCTGAATGTGAGCCAAGTGACATAAAAATCTTCTTTCTAATTCTTCTTTCTAAAAAGGTTCTAATGTGTGATATGAAAATGTTTAAACTGATTTTAACCTTTCAGTGAGTTAATTTCTCATGTTAATGAATATTTACTGTGTAACTTTTATATGTTATGATGTATTGTTAGGGCAGCACAGTCACCTCAGAGGTTCCAGATTCATATCCAGCTATGAATCCTTGGGGCCTTTCTGTGTGGAGTACGCAAGCTGTTCTCCTTTTTTGGGTGGGTTCCATCCAGGTACTCCGTCTTCCTCCCACAATCCACAAAGATGCAATACAGGTAAACTGGTGAGGCTAAATTCACTGTAGCTGTGAGATTTAATGTCTCTTGTCCAGCATGTACCCCGCCTCTCGCCCAGTCTCAACTGGGAATGGTGCCTCTACCCCGAACAGGATAAGGGATCACAGAAAATGTATGAATGCATATATCTAAAAATGTAATGACGTCTTAATCATATTATTATAAATGCCTAATGTAATTAATAAATAAGTAATAAACCATTTATAAACTATTTACCAAATTTGCGCCTAAATGTCTAAATGTTGAGTTAGGTGCAAATAGAATGACCTCTTTTCAAAATCTCATCCTCCCACTCTGCTCGATCGGAAAGTGAATCTTGGAGGCAGGATGCCGCTTTGTTAATCAGGTTATTTCAGCACCCTCGCTGCACACTGCAAGTTATTGAGAGCAGCTTTGTCCCCCCCTAGTGGGAGCAAACTGGTCTTAAAACCCCTTTTGGTAACAGCTGACTGCATTTAAATTCAGAGTCATGTCCACTTATCACGTCCCTCATCATCCCACGCCTCTGCTCTCAGCGTGTTGTGAAGCTTCCACAGTAGCCTTATAAATAGTAGTCAGCAATCAATTATTTATCACTTCAATCCATGTGTTCCCTCTCTGCACACACTGCTGTTGCTCCTGAGGCACAAGAAGAAAACACCATGGATACAGTTAACCCACACAAAAATTTAATACCCTTCACAAGGGGGATAAATGGTCCAAACTTTGACATACTAAATAGGGAGAGTTGCGATGACCCAGGTTTTTAATGTAAAAACTTGCAGCCAACACCCAAATGCTTTGTAAAAATTCATGAGACATATGACTTACTTACACAGTTAGTACACATACACCGATTTTTTTTAATATACTTATATATGTCTTTTGTTTGTTGTCTTTTTATCTAGACCAGCCAGATATAGTACCGATTATTTTACAGTCACATCTGGAATAATACCTACTCGACATCATACCGCCCGATCATCAGAGAGGAATCCTCACATTGTCCCCGGGTCCATCTTCTCTATGCGAACATTAGAAATCGGCATGTGAAAAATTCTTTTTTTTTTTTTTTTTTTCATATTATGGTTATTGTATAGACTGTTGGTGATACTTTTATTGTATCTCGTGTCTTCTGTGCAAAAGTTTTTTTTTTCAAGAACCCAAAACATGACTGACATAACAGGATACCTGGTTGTTTCACTCTACAGTTATGATGACATTTTTTTTATTGTTTTCTTTTTTAACCAATTAAACAGTAACATTCAAACGCCAAACTCCCTTGGCATGTCAAAAAAAAAAAAAAAATCCAAAGAAATGCTTCCCCGTTATCGGGGTGAGAGGTAATGACAGAGAGGAAGGTTTATGACTACAGCGAGCAGCATCCTCCATTCGTAACTTTTTTTTTTTTTTAGAATAAGGCACTGCTGCAGAAAGAAAGGACATGGCTGACAAACCTCTCTGGGAGTATAATGGGGAGGCAGGATGAAGGGAGACTTTCTTCTTCAGCCTCTCACAGAAAGTTTGCATGTGTACATAAACGTGATTGTGTTTATCGTTTGCTTTGCGCAAGAGAAAAAAAAGGTGTGGCATGAAGACATATTCATGTTTTTACATGTGTGTGTCTGAGCCAGTGGTTTCAAGCTGCACTGCTGTTCCTCAGACCGTGCTCTCCAGCATCCACTCAGTGCTGCTGAACGTAACTCTCCTGTTGGTGAGTGGCGATGACTCCGTGTTGAGCTGGTTGGTGGACTTGTGCCAACTCGTCCTCGCTCTGCGTGGGTAACTGTGACTCTGAAAAATGGAGTAATCCCCGCCGTCAAAGGAGAATCTGTGCCTAGTTCGTGCCAGCTCATTGGGGAGCAATCCCATGTTGGCCAGGGTGCTTTTCTTGTCCTTGAGCCTAGGAGCCTCCTTGGTGCCAGCGTTGGGGCCTATGAGACACAGGGACATGGTGGAGCCCGTCAGGCTGCTGTCCGTCTGGGTGTCCTCAGATAGGGGACCAGAGCACTGGGCATCCAGACTGGTTCTTCTTTTGAACTTGTCTAAAGCAGTAGGAGGCAGCTCCACCTGCAGGATGGCAGTGGTGGCTGCTGGATCCTCCCTCTTCTCATTCTCCACTCCCAGCACCAGCGCCATGCACTCTTTAGGCGCCCGGGCGTCATGCTGTCCCTCATCAGAGGGCTGCTTGGAGATTGAGCGTTGGAGCCGCTGTTGGCTCCCGTTGGTCTGGGAGTGCATGCTGGAGCTGACCTTGGTCTTGCTGTCCTCAGGGCTGCTATAGGCCTTGTAGCGGATCATCAGGATGATAATGAAAACCAGTACTGACGCAACAATTATACCACCGATAATGATGATCATTGTGCCTCCCAGGAACTGGCTGTGCATGAAGCGGCACTGGCTGATCTCATTGGCCGTGTGAAACTGCACACAGCCGACCACACGTATGGCTGTTAGAGACGTGATGCCGTCGTCGTAGACCGCCAGCACGCAAAGGTCATACTCCCTGCCTGCAGCCAGATCATTGATTAAGAAGTTTTTGCTGGTGGATGGTATCATTCTGCAGAGAGAGAGGACACAGTGTAAGTTGATGATAATTATTAAATGGGTTAGGGTAGGGTAGGCTAACACCTACATTTCCTGATTTGCATACAGTATATTAAATCACACAAAGGTGTCAGTTCCATACACAGCAGAGCCATAACAGTTCTAGCACTAAATATCAGTCGGTCCGGTCGACGAACATAAAAGACAATGCCTCTTCAAAGTTGACTTGAAATAGAATATGTTAGAAGTGAGAAGTTACTCCACTGGGTTTGTGCATGAGAGGACAGCGAGGGTAAACTGCACGTCGATAAACAAGGCAGAGGAGGCTAACAATCTGCAGAATGTGCTATTACAGCTGCAGGTTGCAGGACAAGTGACGCATGATGTGGAAGCGGCTTTGATGTGTGAATACTTGAGGTTTGCATTTTGTAGGCAACTGCGAGAGTACACAGCTCTAAATACAACGGGTAAGAGGCATTGTCTTCAGGTCAACATTGGCGTTAATATAATTAGAAGCTTGTTCCTTTTCCCTAAAGGGGGGCTTTGATGGTTATCATTTGTAGGTAATAATGTACCACCTAAAGACAAAACAACACTCAGCTCCGCGTCTAAACCGAATGAGAAAATTATACAGGAGAGCAACTCATTATATGTGATAAGACTTTAAAAAAAGAAAAAGACATCGAGCACTATTATTAGCTCGCAACAGAAATCCTCAAACAATTCTCGATCTGCAAGATTCGTTTCATGTGTCCCATACTGCGTGAGAAATACATCCAACCTTTTTCTCATTTCTAATTAAATATTTTAATATGATTATGAGGGCTGCACGGTGGCAGAGTCGTCTCACAGCAAGAAGGGTTTCGGGTTCAAATCCAGCTCTTGTTTTCATAGAATAATATGGGCTACTATAAACGTAATATCTTCCTAATCAAATAAAAATTGGTAATTAACTTCCAGAGATGCAGAAATTTTATGGCCACGTTGTATTTTTCATAACTCCTGTTGAAGCTGCTTGTTTTATGGAAAGTTTTAAGGGGTTCCATGTTCCTGTGTTTGACGTCTTCTGGGTTTTTCTATGTTTCTTGTACTCTCATTCGTATTTGCCATGCAGACGGAAGAGAGCACGGCTGTTTTGTTATTAACGTCACGTCTCCAGCAGAATGAGAGCCTCGCTGCTGTGCGGGCGCGGTGGTTCTGAGAGGAAACAGTCTGAGTACCGAGTTATTTTCTTCACCTCGGAGTTGGTTTGAGTTGTTTAATGCAGTGTGTTGGTCAGCCACTCTGGATCTGGATCTGGATCTGACACCAGTCAACGGATCCAGTGTGTCTAGTCCGCTGCGTTGCTAATGTTAATTTAAGTCTTTGAGTGAGGGTGTAGAATGTTCACAGTCTACCTCAGGTTCGTCTCGCAAAGGGAATTATTTTTATTGTCTCCTGATTAAGTGGCGCTACTCTGTTTCAATTTTTCCCCTCATACTATAGACCTATGCATCTTGTTGGGCAGAGCAAAGAACCTTGAATATTGTAATGGGAGAGAATACAGTTGTTTAATGTTTAATGTTTGGAACATAGGGGGTTGGATGAATGTCAGCATTATAATACGGTAAAATAAGCAGCTTCAACAGAAGTTATGAAAAATGTAATTTTAGTCTATATATTAGTCTGTGAAAACATCAACCTATATTACATCATTGTTATCATGTAATCACATTATTAATATCCCCCATATTAGCATTTTTGAATCTGAATATTGTACTAATATAACCATTTTATTGTTAGTATTTTAACAAAGTATTATTCTACAATTACCAAATAGTTTGACCTCATTTCCATATTAAAATTTGTTTCCTCATTATTAGCCTTAGTTTTGGGGCCATTATTGCTGCTATCATGTTACATAAATTCCAATGAAATGTCGCTCATATATACCCATTGCTATTACCAAGCTAATACCTAGTTATTACGTTGTAGTTAAATGGTATTACATGTGTATTACCTCATTATTACCACACTATGTCTCAGCTATTACCATCTTATTACTGTGCGGTAATTACTCAGCCATTAATGAGTTATTACCTTGGTAATAACATGGTATTACATAATTATTACCTCTTTTATACCACACCATGAGTCCACTTTTACCATCTAATTACCGTGCTGTAATAACCAAGCTATTATTTGGTTATTAATTTGTAATTAAATGTTATTACATACTTAATTACTGCTTTTACCACAATATTACCAGCTTATTACTGTGCTAAAACGTATAGTGCTACCCTTCATTGTCCAACACTTCTTTATCGGGCACATTATAATAATTTCACAGCTATAAATACCGGATACTTTTCAGAATATATGCAAAACATAACAAAATATGATTAAATACACATCTATTGTATTTTCATCAGATTGGGAAAATAATATATATCGTAATTTGCTCCACTTACTGTATTTCAAAAAACAAAACATTACAATGCTGCTTATACATTGTTGCGTGAGTTTAAAAAACATTTTCCTTCAAAGGAAGCATTTTGTTAAGCGTTATTGCTACTTTATAAATTCTATTCTTATTCCACGACTGCAACCAAGCTCATAATTAGACAACCACATCTAATCACAGTTTGTGTTTAAACCAATTAATCCAGACACGTGCTAATGATACAAATGGTTGCATGCGGTGCAGTAGTCTTCGTGAAATTGTTTATCGTCATATTAGGTTTTAATGATGCTAAGAAGACACTTTTATCCTTTAGAATACTAGACTCAACAGTCAAGACTCAAGATGATGCAAGGATGAACTGAAATATCAGATTGTTTACTGAATTATTTAGTTAAGTGGAAAAACTTTTTTGTACTTATTATGCATATAATAATGCATTTTAATGCATTTTCATTTCTAAAAAATATCTCCTTCAGTACATCCCTCAGATTACACGATAGGGGTTCTCTTTATTTCTGGACATAATTAATCATGTTGCATTTTTGGGATCTGTCAATCTGGCACTCTGTGCCGCCGTGTCACTCAGCAGATGGTAACTCCAGATGCCTCACCTTTCTTCGTGTCCCTGCACTACCGCCTTCCCCTCCCTCCACCCAGCCAACCCCTCCACCCCCGCTTACCTATACACCAAAGTATCATCTGCTGTGCTGTTGTACTGAATCTGGTACATCCTGATGCCGGGGATATGGCGCTCAGATGGCCAACGGATCACCGCAGAGTTGGAGGTCAGCTCGCTGACCATCACCCTCCTGTCCTGCTTGTCGTAACCCTTGGTGTCATTGCCAGATTTGGAGGACGTGGCAATGTCAGAGAGGCCAGGATCCTCTCGCATGTGGGCTGTGTTGTTAACAAACAAGGGTAAAGGGATCATGTTGATCTCAACAGCAGCTGTGGCAATGCCTGCGGCATTGGACGCGACACAATTAAATGCCCCACTGTCCTTCAGTGTGGTGATTAGAATATCAAGCGTTCCATTATCATATAAGATGGTGCGAGGATTATTATGCACGAGCTTGCCGTCTGGTGACCGCCAATGTATATCTGGGTCCGGATCCCCCACTGCTTTGCATTTAAGAGTAACACCCTGCCCCTCCATCACGAAGGGCTTGGTGGAAATGTGTTTTGTGATCAACGGAGGCTCACAGATGAATTCCTCCTCTTGAATGGACCAAAAATACTTGTCCATGAGGTGATCTGGTGAGGCACAGGTCTCCAGGTCGTCCTCTCTTGTCAGCCTGCGGAGCCACAGAAGCTCGCAGTTGCAGTGAAGAGGGTTTCCACCAAAGCTCACAGCGAGGGTTGAGGAGCTGGAGCCCTTGGCATCAGACAGCACCTGTGCATGCTGGAATAGGCTGTCTGGCGGCAGCTTCTGCAGCCTGTTGGAGGTCATGTCCAAGCGGACCAGCTTGGTCAGCAGGGTAAAAGTCCCTGCCCCGATGTGGTCAATCAGGTTGTGGTCCAGGGTAAGAGTGTTAATATTGGTCATTTTGGCTATGGCTTCCCAAGGGAGTGTGCGCAGGTTGTTATTAGAGAGATCCAAGTCTTCTATGGTCGCAACAAACACATCAAAGGAGGTCGCGGCCACCTGGTGGATCTGGTTGTTCCCGAGGATGAGGTGCCGCAGATGGATTAGGCCCTTAAAGTGGTCATTCTTTATCACTGTGAGACGGTTTCCGTCCATGTGGAGCGCCCGCAGGGACCGCAGGTCGACAAAGGCCTGGGGGGTGATCTGGCTGATGGTGTTACGGGACAGAGTCAGGTGGACCAAACTGGTCATGTCGAAGAAGTCTTTCTTGCGGATGATGGTGATGAAGTTGTCAGTGAGTCTCAGTTCCACGGTCCTTCGGTCAATATTGGGGGGCACAAAGAGGAGGCCAGTTTTAGCACAGAGCAGAGTCAGAGTTGGGGAGAGGTGCTGGCAGATGCAGCGGCTGGGGCAGCTGTATCCCTTCACCAGAGCTGCACAGAGCAGCACGCACACAACCAGCCGCTCCATTGTTGATCAGCTTCAAGATCCTGCATGTGAGACAGAAAAGGGGAATGAGCGACATTGTGAGTCATAAAATAGTGATCTTAGAATTAAAAAATAGCATTATAATCTTTTCAACAGCCTGTCGCAACAATTCAGAGACTGCACAAGATTGCAGAAACTGCCAGCAGGGTATCAATCACAAAATGAAATAAAGAATTTCCTAAATAATAGCACCTGGGATGATGGAAGGCTACAGCACCACAGCAAGGAGCCCTTTATAAGAAATAATAGAATCGTACAATGTTTCCTGTTCCACCAGGCTGTATCACCGCTGAACCATATAATTTCTTGAATGATCGATCACAAGTCGCCTTTCTTCATTAGCGAACAAAGCGTCATGTACGTTTCCATCAAACAACAAAGCCTGCATGTTTTTCTTGCTCTGAATCCCACATCAAGATAGAAAATTAAAGGTAGAAAAGGGCACTTGTCAGCAGTGCACATTGATTTTCATGACCTTTTCATGCTCTCTGCATTCTCAATGCTTCTGAGATGTACTGCAAAATTAGACAGACCTGTCTTGTAAACCAGGGCAGCAAAAACTAAAGCCATTGTTTACAGTTAGTCAGGATGTTTCAATTATCTGCCTGAGATTTCAGGAGGTCTGAAAGGTGAGCCTTTGCCCTAACAAAGAAAGTGGCGCTCCCAGGGGCACAAACATGAACCGAAGATAATCAGGGTTTTACCCTCTTTGGCACCAGTCTTGATTGCCAGCGCCCTGAGCTTCACGGGAGATGCTAGAGCCTGTTAACACCAACAACAGCGGATGAGGACGTCCTAATCTTCTTGCTGTGGTTGAGACATGGCATAAAGGTGACTTCAGATCAACTGTGTCAATGAATTGCTTTATGAAGCAGGCTGGTGGATTTTAAACACGATTTGTATACTTCAACCTTTTTTGATACTTTTTCAGATTTGTCATGACTAAATCTAGAATCTGTCTATTTAAGAAACTCCATTATGAGTAAGTTAAAAAGCCTACTGACTTCATATTATATTATTTCCAGCCCTGCTCTTCCATATGCAAGGAAATCAGAACTTTAAATGCCACGTCATATTTTATAGCATAAATAAATAAAAAAATCTCTACCTTATTTGTATGCTTTGTGCAAGGACTCTTTTCACCCATCTCTCCATCAAAACATGGGGTCTGAAAAGTTTGTCAGAAGTTTGTCACAAGTTGAAACCAGTGGGATTGTTTCTCAAAGGTTATTGGCAAAAATGCATTCAACACTGTTGCTTGTGTCTCTTCTATTTAAAGCTACAAACCATTAAGCTCTTTCATTTTATTTAAGGAAGACTCTGGGCCGAGACCTTTTCCTTGATTTATGTGCAAAACTTCTTCTGATTCTTGAGCTTAAATTATATTCTGCATTTCTGAGATTAGAACCCAAAAAAAACATTTCTACTACTATTTCTTATGCAATTTCTTAAACCAAGAATATGCGTGATGAGCCTTTTCCCTGTGAAAAAACACACTAGGTGGTACACTTTGTTAAAATCATATTTCCAAAAACCCACAGAGAGAATTTATTTATTTAGAAGCAATCTTTTATTGTTGCCAGCACATTGTGCCTGCCTTGTCTAAATTAATTCCCCAGATTTCCTTTTCAGAAATGGGGATGCTCAAACATTAAAGTAGGGTACAGCAGTACAGATCACATTTCCTGTTTATTGGGCTCCTATTTCTGACAGGAGGTAGGACGATTTCAGCAGAGCTGTAGTCTTTGGTTCAATTATATTTTAATATTGTTGCAATCATTGGTATTTTTTCTAGTATAGGGAACTTACTTGAATGTGTTACTTTTCAGATGCTAAGAAGGGTACTAAGCTCCTGGTTTCTCAGAAGACCATCTGTGCCAGAGCATTTCCTGCCACACCGTCGAGGATACTCTATTGATCTTTGAGCATCACAGGAAGGGGGTGGGGTGTGTATGGCCGGATGTGTGTGTGTGTGTGTGTGTGTGCGTGCGTGCGTGCGTGCGTGGGTGTGTGTGTAAGGGAGGGGTTGCTTTGTTACCAAGGCAACTTTGGTGTAGAATGTAGGTCTTTGAATTACATTAAGAGAATGTTGAGCCGTCCGAAGAGCTAGGCTTCAATGGTAATGGTCGCTGACGAGGAGAGGAGGGATGTGGAAAGATGCATAAATGAACGAGTGAAATTAAGAGAAAAGGGCAACTCTATCACACATTTCTATTCCTGGTTTATTGCTCATTATTAAATTGATATGTAGATCAATGGAGAGAAGACAAGAAGGTGAAATGGAAGTTTTTTCTTGTGTCTAGTCATGCAGGAGCATAACCTTTCAGAGGGGATTACTCAGATGGATTACTGAGATGCATGCATTTCTTATTCGGATTTCTAATTGTGTTTACATGCTGCCTTACCCGAAAAAATAATTACATTCACAGATTTACATACACCCGTGCAATAAAATATGATATACAAATTAGACAATTATTCATGCATATTTTTATTTCTATATCTATATATATATGGAGCTGGAGATGGGGCTGAAAGGGGAAGACCAAAGGAGAAATGTCTGGATATGTTGTGAAAAGACATGCAGTAAAAGAGGAAATGGAGAAGGAATAGGTATTTATACTGCATGAGTCTAAAAAGACCTTTGGATGGTTTTACTATGTAGTTTCATGTTGGCTGATCCCCGTTTACATCTGACTTTAGAGAGATTAGCATTAGCATTATGCCACCAAGGAGTGAACCCAGCTTTTCAACACAATGCTCAACTTTCCTGAATGTGGATCCATCGCGTAGCTTAGAATCAGTTGAGCTGCCTTTGACATTTCATTGCTGTTGGCTGAAAAGTCTGAGTGATAAAAAAATTGTCAGTCCCGCCGAAAAATAAATGTAAATAAAGTATGAGCAGTGGGGATAATGTGAGACACATTATCTAAAGATGGAGAAACACTTGGATTAACAGTGAAACTTCTCAGAAGAGATGGGATCAAATAAAAGCTACATTTTATTAGCCGTGCAGCACTGAGTCAGGACCATTGATTATAAGCAAGATGAAGAACGAGGTAAAGGAGAAAGACAAATGATTAATACTGAAGGGTCCATCCGAAGAACAGCAAAGCCAGGACTGAAATTATCACCGGCTCTTAAATCATATTGCTATTTCACTGGGCGCAGTGCCTTAGTGGTAATAAGTTGTCTAGTCTGCATCACATGGGTCTCAAACTCACAACCTGATTAGATTAGCAACCCAGAGGAGAGCTGAGTTGACAGAAAGTATGACGGCCTTGTTACAACAATATATACACTGGTCGCAAACGATCCAAAGAAAACATCCAATGAGCTGCTGGCTTCTCTCAGCCAAATAAAGGCCAGTTTGCCAAAGACTGAGACGGTATTAATGGCACAAATTTTGATGGATCCAAACGCAGAATTCCACAGGAAGAACGTTATACCTACAGGCAAGAACAAGGGCGGCAGTGAAGTCCAGACCTTCTGTGGCTTTGGGGCCGGGCTATATGGCCATAACTGAGGGAAACATGAATCCGGCTCTCTACCAGAAAACTCGGAAATAGATTGTCAGCTCATCAGTCAGTAAGTCGAAGCTCGAGCACGAGTAGGTCACACAGCGAAAAATGATCCGAAGTATAAGAGTAAATCCACCTCGGAATGTCAACAAAGGAATAAGATTAAAGTCTTGCAGTTGCTTTCTTTTGTTAGGAGACCTGAAAAGAGCAGTTCAAGAGCACAAACCCTTAAATCTGGTTCCTCTAAAGCAGTTCATCAAAGAAGAGGGACAAAATTCCACCACAGTAATGTTAGATGCATCTCCAGGGTCAATGGATGGTTGATGCTGGTAAATGTAGCACAACATGCTATCCAGAAGCCGATCATTTTTCATGCTGGTGATCTTGGTATTGGGAAAACTTTTGCCTTATCAAACCAGGGCTGCGCTGTCGGCCCCGACCACAGGACTAAATCCACAAAAGTTCCCCAATCCCCTGCATAGTACAAGCAATCTTCTTGATGGATCTGCAGTGGTTGTGGAAATGCCAGCGATGACAAACTTTTCCAGACTTTTATAATAAAATGATCATAGTAATTTAAAATAAGCTTAGTGGCCTTGCTATGTGATAATTCTCCTCTCGTCTGGAACCAACTGGTTTGAAAAAAGGTGATGGCAATTCAAGCCGAAAAAAGTTAACACAATTAACTAGAAAAAGATCTCAGGGAGCGCAAATATTCACCAAGGGCCAAAATGTACCTCTGGGAAGAATGCTATGCATTTACAATACTATATCTCAAGTTTTAATTCTTAGATTGAGTTTCTTGTTTTAAATTTACAGTAGCCGTCACACGTGACCCAAATTACCGGCCTTTCGCTACCACCACCTCATGACACAAATTACCGAAAGGCAAAAGTCTCACTATAGTCTCCGCTATTATTGTCATAATCTTAATTTCACACCCTACAGAACTGGGGGACAATCAACCATAGTTTAGTTCAGCTTAAGCCGTCATAGTTAGCTTGTTCTAAACACAAAGATGATGTTGGGATGAAACTTAAAACACCATTCGCTATCTTAAATTTGTCCATGGAGTCGACGCAAGTGACGACACCGCTCAAACACTTTTTAATTTTGATCTTATTTAATTTTAATGCCCGAACATCACAAAACTTTAATCACCTCCAGGATATTCCAAAACCTTTCTCCGGGTAAATTTACATGCAAATCCGTCCTTTATTTTTTTCTTAAATCTTGCTCACAAACAAACAAACAGACAAACAAACAAAAACACAGAGTTGAAAACATAACATCCTCCTTTGGGGGAGTTATGAAGTCATCTTTCATCAATAAATGATCAATACATATTTTAAGCCTGTTATGAAGAAAAAGAGGTGAGAATTTTTGATATTCCTTGTTTAAGATATAATTATAACAGAAGTTTTCCCTATACTTGCCACATTCTTATAGGAAAAAAAACTTCCCACATCAAAGGTCGATTAGACTTTTTTCACAGCGTCTATTTGAAAAAAAAGACAACCAATCTAAAATAAATCCTGTTCCATTAAACAAAAAATGCTTTGATCCTCCCCATGCTTATGTTATTTATGTTATTTACATACAAACACAATTCTGCATAAGGCTTGTACGCTTGAAAACATTACAACACACAGAACCACCCACACACACAGCCACAGGAGACTACATACAGAAATACAACCACGTATGCATGTTTACACATAATGACAAACAGTAAACATGACTGAACCAGGTAGGAAAAGAGGAGAAAACATCAATCCATTCATCCAGGAGCAATTGAGGAAAAAAACATAGAGAAGATAAATCAACAGAGTTTTCTTGGTCCGTTGTGCTGCGTTTGTGTGTTTCCACTTTAAAGCTACATCACAAATTGCCAAATCTTTTTTTCTAAAATGGCATCTTGGTTCCCAAAGCAAGTGCAGTTTCTAAAAGAATCCGCAACTCAAAGTAGGATCTTAGGGAACCCGTTTTTTTTTTTTATCAGTCAGGTTCGTGGAAGATGCAGAAGGAGGAGAAAGAGAACGACAAATGAGAAGTGCAGAAGGCTCCATCAGGAGAACAGACCGGACCGAAATGATCAATAAAGCTTAAATCATGTCTGTAATCCACTCTGCACAATGCCTTAGTTGTTTTAAGATCACACTCACCCGTTGCCATCAGTGACACCTTCTGATTATTTTTGGTACCCAGAGGAGAGCTTTGAGCTGGCTGGAATTTAATAGTTGGCTTCACACATGGTTAAAGCAAATACATGAGAGCGTTAGCAGAACAACCTGGACCACTATTTGAAACTTATTACATTAAAAATGTTTTTGTTTCTAATCCAGTTCTTCTCAGTTCTGGTACTAGGGACCCGCTCCCCTGGTGTTACAGTGACACACAATGAACATGAATGGGTTGTTATGAGGCTTCTACTGAGCTTGATGATGATGAGATTTCCATTTTAATCAGACTTGCTGAAGAAGAAAACGTCTGAAACATAAAGAAAAGGGGACGCTATTTAGCCTAGTTTAGTATAAAATGTTTCTTTATAGAGCCGTCAGAGGACAAACTTACAACCGTAGACACTACTGGCAACTGAACTGAGCATTTGTGTGCTTCACCTGGACAACATACAGACATCTGTGTTGTAAAGTATTCATTACAAAGACTGACTGCTCTGTGTGTTTTCTGGTGCTTTGTTTCCTATTGACTGCAATTGTTTACATAAGGAGAGAATCCAGTAGCAGCAGCTATCTCTGCTGTTCGCAGATGATGTGGCTCTCTTTGCTCCATCAATCCGTCATCTTCAGCTCGCTACACGTGTCTGCAAATGAGTGTGAAGCGGCTGGTATGAGAGTCAGCATCTCCAAATCTGAGGCAAAGATTCTAAGCCAGAAAAAGGTTGATTGCTGCCACCAGCTCGGTCAGGGGGTGTGGTGTATTATTGATTTGTGAACTACGCTCTAATGCAAGGCTTTCTATTTACTGACCCATCTACATCCCTACATTCAATCCTCACCTATCGTTATGTGCTTTGGGTGGTGACTGAAAGGATGAGATAGCCAATACAAGAAGCTGAAATGAGCTTCCTGGGTAGGGTGACTGGGCTCCGCCAGAGGGAGCTCAGAGTAGAGCCGCTGCTCCTTCACACGTAAAGGTGCCATATGAACTGGTTTTGGCATTTGATAAGGACGCCTTCATTGTGACTCCCTAATTGGGCGTAGACCCAGGGGTCAAGCCAGAAGTAGCTAGAGGGATTGAATCTGACGTCTGGAATATTTTGCTTTGCCTGTTGCATTTTGTGACCCAATCCCAGACAAGCAGAGGAAAATGCATATAATTCTCAATTATTGAAATTTTCAGTTATTATTTAAATCATTTTTGAAGATAATTGATTGAAAAATTTACAGAGTGCTCTCCACATGACCTCCTTGTATAAGATAATGGTGTAACCAGCTGATGTGGAACCACCAGTCTCCACATACTGACTCTGTTATCGGGTGCGGCTGCAACAGCTCATTTTTTCTAACTTGTTTTTCTCTCTGTTTCCTATCTTCTTCACATTGAAGTGTCCTTATATAGGGATGAATCATTTTCATCAGCCAATGTCTGTACCCATGTATAAATAGTGGGCACAGTGCCTACGAGCGCTCCCTGCAGCGCTCCCTGCACGCACTGCATTTTCCTATGCAGTGCGTGAATTAAGACTCTAAGACCGAGACCTCATCGTTGTTACTACGATCCTTTATTGATACTCTGACAATAATTTTCTGGATTGATTGTTTTTGTTTTGTTTTATTCAAATCAGCAAATAAAACATAGTAGGTCATTTAATGAATTTTCCTGTTTTTGAAAGTGATTGACTATCATTTCCTAAAAATCTTAAAAAAACAGATTTTAGTCACATTTGATAAAGCGACAAATTTTTTTCATTGTATTTCCTACAGAACCACCATCAGGACTATTATCCCACTCTGACAGTTGAGTTTGGTAGGAGATTGGACCTTTGTGTGTAAGTTAGATAATATTCATTTACTGACATTCAGATGTCACAGTAGTGAAAACAACAATAACAATGGCAATATTAATAATGGTCCCTAAATATGCCGTGTCAAGCAGCTTGTTTTCTATCTGACACCGAAAAACAGTCCTGCTGCAGCACTTGTGACACGGACCATCCAGGCTACACACTAAACATAATAAGCAGCTGAGAGAATGAGAACGCCTCTTCAAAACAACAGAGAACCAGTCATCCAGTCCATGACATCAGAGGTCCATAAACAGCTACAAAAACAGTTTACTTTTGTCCGTTGCACCCACATCGTGCTGGGGATTTTAATGGGGCAGTCATGAATACTTCAGGATAACTTCATTACTAAATAACCATAAAGTGGTAAAGGCTTTATAACTTCAACAGTTGCTTGAGATAATTAGAACAACCCATAAATTACAGAGTCGTCACATTAGGCAAACATTCACCTCGGTGCAAAAAAAATAAAAAAATAAATTGATATAATGGAATCTTCTTCTAATTGTCCTGTGTGGATATATACGAGTGTCAATCACCGTCTTTAAACTGTAAAGAAATGTGGGATTATCTGCCATCTTATATTCACTCAAAATGAAATATGGCCCATGACTCTATAACACGGTGATGATACAAACCTTTAAAAGAGCAGCTTTGCATTCAACACTGGCCAATGAAAAATGGATTAAAATATGAGTAGAGCTGAGTTTACCTGTAGATAAAAAGAAAATAAATCTGCAGTTTCAAACGTACTCCCATGTGAGAGGAGTTGAAAAGAATAAGTGTTGTCAAATGAAGGGTATAGATAGATACTGCTAGAAAGAAGTATGATAATACAATCTGAGTAATCTGGAAAAACTAAATTATTTCATATGTAACTAAAATAATACTGATAAATGTATCCCTTTTTGAAGAAATGATATTCACCATGATGAACAGAGAGGGATTCTTTCAGAAGATCTAGCATCCAGTGATACATCTGAGAAAACCGAGTGAGTTTTGTCCAAAAATGGGTCCCAAGTGTATATCAGTGTTACAACGGCTCACAAGAATGACAAGTAAACAAATACACAACCTGAAGATAGAAGAAACCTGAGATAGAATAAAGTGAAAGAAGAATACAAAAAGAAAAATAAGTAAGATAATTTGCAAATTGAAATGTATGTAGAGGAGATCCAGCAGAATGTGTGATGAATATAATGGTACAAATAGGACTCCTGTTGCAGTAAAGTGTCTCTGCAGTCCAGTCCAGTCCAACGAGACATGATACTTCATTACTTCATACTGGGCTGTGTAAGACAGCGTGAGCGTACAGGACTGGGTATTTATGCAGGATGCTATGTAATAATAAATGCAGTAAATCCCATTAGCACAGGTGGAGATGGATACCAATTCATACATTGGAGTACATTTAATTATTTTATCTTTAAAAAAAAAAACGTCTGGAATATAATAGGATCGTTATCACTGCTGCGGGAATGTCCACTACCGCCGCAGATCCTCCGTGTTAACGCAATAACTAAGAACCATTTCATGGATCACTTTCAAATTGTATAACCACCTTGACCTGAGTGCGAGGAAGAACTGGATTGATTTAGGGAAAGTTCGGTTGTATTTTTCCTACACTAGGCGGAGCTTAATCCCCAAAAGTTATTGGGCCCTAATTTCTCAACCGTTAGTCCATATTAGTCCAAACCAGCTGATCCTCTCTTTTTTTTTAAACAGTTTTTGTCTATTTTTGATATGAATTCAAAAACATACATTAGGGTTAAATTTGATTGAAAATGTTTTTGCAAATTTACCCTCTAGTTTTAGATATAGTGGTGTTTATGATTCAGAAATTCTCTGTTAGCCAAATAAACATTTATATAAAATATCCTGCCAGATTAGTCAGATTTCAATCAAGTATGGAGTTTTTCTATGTTATGAAAATGTACATTTTTTGTTGATTCCATTATGTCATCATCTGTATATAAGAAAAAAAATGTCCTGCTATCAACATCTGATTTAATACAGCAATATTCATTATTATTATTAACCGGTGTGCAAAATGTAAATTGTGTTTATTACTATTATATCTCTGAAACTTTTTATTTTTATTAATTTTTTGTGCCAATTTTTGAGATGTATTGGTGATTTTGTATTGTTCTTATTTAACTCTATCTACTCTTGGGTCTTGTTTTAATATAAGCTTTTACAGGTTTCTATCACAACCTTACACATGCTTTTTCTATTTTAAGATTTCCTTTTCATGTCATGGGTGTGAAATAACATCAAGTAAAGAGGTGAAATATAACAACAGGAAAAAGAGAAAGAGAAAGTGATATGCAAGAAAAATGTGCAAGCCAACGATAAGCCATTCACTTATTTCTCTCAATTCAAAAGACAATAACATAAATATTTTTTGTTTTTTTAGACAATTATCGTAATGTCTTTATACATTCCTCTTTTTTATGGATAATTGGTCAGACGATTGTGGCAGAAGGTTAATTGACCAAAAAGCATCGATTAGGAACTGGCTTAGCAAAATGAGGCATTTAATAATAATACATTACAGTTAATGGTAACCAAGTGTTACAGTGTAGAGCATAAAGCATATTTTGAAAGTGACATTGATAGCAGTGACTGAATGCAAACAATGCCAGAGTCTGTCCTTTCCTTTTAAAAACATCTGCCCACAGCCGGTGCATTGTAAGGATATTTTGTGGACATGGATTTTTTCAGGGGACTGTAAATGCCAATTAGACTGTGCAGACAGTGAACTTGTAGCTAACCTTGTGCGACTCTTGTCAGGATGCTGGTATAATTATTGACAGCTCGGGTTCATTGGAGTCAGCTCCGTCTCCACCAGTGGACAACTACGCTCATGCTCAACAGCCCCAGGGATTTTTGTTCTCATCTCATCATAGAGGGTGGGAGGTTTCGTCATAAACAGGAGGAGCATTTGCATATTATAATTATGTTTGCACGCAAAGACGATCTTCTCAATTACATCCCATTTAAAACTTTCCATGAAGGAGGAATTGAAAAGCATAAACCATTCCAGCTTCATAAACTTTAATTGTATGAGACTGTTCTCCAAACAAGATAGAGAAAATAAGGATTACATTGGGAAGTCATGACACTTGTTCAGTGAACAAGAGTAATTTAGTTGGTGTGAAACTCAATTACATCTTAGGTCACACCAGCGTTTTATATGCTCTGCAATATTTTGTTAGAGTATGACTGTATAAATGCACTCATTCTCACCTGACGGAATTTTCAACGCATTCAATCGATATTTGTTTTAGTGTTAACTTCATTAGGAATAACTAGCTCAGAAAGCAAAAATAACGGCGAGTAGGTATCCAGTTTTGCAATTATGAACATAACAGGGTTGCACAACGTTGGAAAAAGTACGGTTTTTCAAATTTTGTATTGAATGATGATGATGATGGAGCATTGAACATTTTTATAAGACTTCAGCAAAACATTACACATTTGTAATATAATGAGATAAGAGCCATAATATTACAATAATAAAGTCATAATTTTTTAATTCTTTGGTTTACATCAAGTTACAGAGTCAACAATATTTTCCGTGATATGGGATATTTTAAATATATCTAATTCTAAGAGAAATCTCATGGTTCAGCTCTCTGCCTCCCCGCCACCGAGAGTTTCATGACTCTGACAGCTGTAGGGATGAGGAGTGAAAAAACGATTTTTCTTAAAAGAAAAACAGCATGTTTTTCAGACTAATCTTGATTACACGATTTTTCTTAAAAGATTACACGATTTTTCTTAAAAGAAAAACAGCATGTTTTTCAGACTAATCTTGATTACAACGCTTTAGGGAGAAGTTGATTCAAGAAGACTATCATCTTGTACACTCACTGGTCATATCAATCTATCATTCTCAACTTGCTCACATGCACAGTCTCAAATTCGGCACCTGGGGCATCAACTGATATCAGCTGGTCTCATCAGCTAGCCACGCCTATTCAGTCATGGTGACAAACCTTCATCATTAGCCTATCATCATCGGCTTCTGTCTGTTTAAATGTGACCCTCTCCATGCATGTAGTTCTTTCATACTACTGGTTTGCAGGGAATTTTTCTCCCCATCTCCGCCCATTCCTCGCAGATCCATCAGTCTAATAACGCTACGGTCTCGACAGAGTCATCCGCCACCACCGCCGGCATCCAGACTCCAGAGGGAGCGTATATCTGCTGCTGCTCAGGGCGTCACGCTTCCATCACAGCCTCCCTGATGGGTCTGAGTGATACGGACTTTCTGATTCTAATTATCACACAACTTTTGTAATAAACATTCATCTTATCTGCATTCTCTGCCTCCCCTGATAGAAATTGACTTGTGTGTCTCATTTGTGTTATCTTGAGTCTTATCTCTTATGAAATGAGTTTAAATGAAAATCATATTTTTAATGGCAGTAGTGGAGAATAAACAGGTTTTAATGATTAGAAGAAAACATTCTTCAAGACAAGCCGAACTTTGTGAATTTCTTTTTCTACTATACATGTTGGAGCATGACATGTTCATAGTAGCTTAATTGACATTCCTTGACAAGTCCTATAATGTGATCATTGCAAATGGGCCAATGGCTGAAATTACATTATATGTTGTGGAGCCCATTAACATACAGTGTGATGATTTTCTTCAGCTACAATGAAGCTGACTTTCACTGTTATATAATCTTTTGTTGTTTCTCTTACAAATGTATTCTGTGGATAATGCGGGGTAACTTTTAATCCTTGGACTATTTCTTACTTTTCTTGGTGGCTGATGCTAGCATAATTGTGTGTTAGTGTCAAAATGCCATGACAGATTCTTTTGGCACAGCTACTGCCTCATTACAAAGAAGACGTTGACTTGTCTCTTTTAGCGCAGATATATATTCGCTCTCCCATCCTTTATATTGCCATCCCTCTACATCGACCCCTCAATCTGGGACACTTCTCTCAGCTGCAACTACAAGAAATAGCTACAACCACTTAACTACAATGCCGCCGCTGGAAATGGCTGTATTATGTTGAGATGCTATCTAGGCTACACTGACATTTAGCAGCTAGATGTCTTCAACCTGCAATCTGTCGGTGGCTGCAAAACATGAGGTGTCTGAGCAGAATCAGCCAGCAGGCTATAGGTTTGACACATGTGGCAGCTGATTGCTGTCCTTTACTTGCTCCCTTTCTTTGTTAATTAGGCTAACTTTCCTCCGATGTAATGAATATGGCAGTTGCTGCTGCTGCAGTCCCAATCACTGCAAGGAGGGTATATATATATATATTTTTTTTTTTTAAATAAAAGCTTCAAATGATTCAATTGCAATTGATTGATTTACAAAATAGCAACTTTGAATATCACCCGCTGAAAAATGAGAACCAAATGTTTCCTCGTAAAAAAGGAAATGACATACTAACAATTACAGAATGTACTTGTGATTGTTATTAGTTTCATCTAATGCCTGAGAAACTCTTAAATCTGGGCAAAACTGCAAATTTAAGAGGTTGAAATTGTTAGCATCTCTCTTCTTGAATAATTCAAGTGATTAATTGTTCGCATATTTGAATAATTAATTTGTAATTTCAGCACTTCCTCCCCACCATTTGTTCCAGAATTTCTTAATATCAGATCAAACATTTAAGTTTACGTAGATAATCTAAAAAAAAAACGATCTTGATTTAAATGAATGACATGCAAGCACTTTTTTCTCTGTGCAGTTACTGAAACACATTTCTATTTTATCTAATTATTAAATATTGTCATGTTCCAGTTGATGTACTTCACACACAGTATAACCTCTACAACACAGCTGAAGAACTCTGATTGGATTTCATCTGGTAGCTGTCACAATTAATAGAATAAATAGAACAATGGGCTGCCCTCCATCCTACAATGGTCAGTAGCCCGTTTTAGAGTCACTGTGAGAGGTTTTGCAGAGCTTAACACTCACAGAGGAAGTTGACCTTTTTGAAGTTCATCCTGCATTCCCACAGTAGGCTCCACTAAGGGGTCTTGATAGAAATGAGCAATGCTGTTTCATGTTTAATGAAATTGGTGGTGGAGGATTAGAAAGATCTTAGGCTAAACTCCAAGAAGTGATCCCACGATCTAGGAATACTCCAAGAATGAATGTTATTTGAAAATGCATAGCGGACACGGAGGTTCATCCAGTCATTATGCAGCTCCATGCTTTTATACATTATGCTCTTGGATCATTATCATTATTGATGGGCTAAAATGTGAGCTGCTCTCATCAGTTATGTGAATATTGAATTGTATGTGCTAATTAAAAGATTAAAAAAAAGGTGCCGAAGACTGTCCCAGCTGGTATTTTGTAAGAGGTGGGGGGACAATTTGATAAAGTATTCATTCACACTTATTCGTTATATAAAATCACAATATAACCTACTACACTAGCCATAACTGGCTGATATTCCTTAGGTTTTTATTTTGTTGCTAAACATGTCTGAAAGGCACCGCGTTCTTACTCCTTTCAACCAGAACCGGGATTAACCTTTTCAGAAATTCAAAATGACAAAACTAGCTCTACTCTTGGCTCCCCCATGCGCCCATAACCCATTGGAGCGAAGGCATCACGGCCTATGACCTTCTCACCAGTTGTCCTTACTTATACCGTGTTGGTAAATACTACAAAACCATAATATTGCCTATTTTTCCAGATTCCAACACATCAACTTCAAGGACAATGTGTTTCCCAGACTCACAAACACACACACACACACACGTATCTGACAGACTGTCCAACACAGACAGCAGGTCTCAGTCCAGACTGAACAAGGGTAATGTTGGTTTAAAAAGTGTAAACCCCTTTCTGGATGATTCGAAAGAAAAACAAACATCAAAGGAAACAAATTAAAACCGATTAAAGCTGGTGATATGGTCGGTCGAAGAAAACAAAAGTCAACTGAATGAAGAGAACGAAGGTGCGAGAGGAGAGGAATGGTAATTATAAAGTAACGGGAGATGCAGCGATGCAGAGAATGACGTCAGGATTTAGGTATGTTTGGAAAAATTCTTTAGTGCCCACTACACGACTGCACTGGACTAGTTTAATTCAATTTATATTTGTATCCTCGGAGACTATCTCACTATATTTTTTATCATATTTATCTTTATTAAATATATATATATGTATAAATATATATCTTTACAAGTTCTATATAGTTATGTTTATATATCCTTAATATATCTTCAGTTTGTATATGAATCTTGTATATTGTGTATTTTAACTTGTTTTAACTATTTTCTACTGTCACAACTAAATTTCCCCATTTGAACTAATAAAGTTTCTCTATTCTATTCTTTTCTATACTATCCTAGTGTTGCACTGTGAAACCTAAACTAACCAGATCAATTGTATACAATATCAGTAAAACCCAATCCTTTGATTGGGTTGGAGTAAGCACCCACTACAGTACAGAACGATATGAATGACGAGCAAATGACACGTGCATAACTCACAAACAAACAATTTCCAGAGTAACTTAAAAACAGATTGTCCATCGTTCATTTTACGGGTTATGGTGTCCTGACATCAATACGTATTGCACAAATACACAATGTGTCTGCTTTCCGGATGAAGCAGTCCCACTGACACCTTCCTTTCGGTTGCTGAAGAACGGTCGACATGCTTGTCAGAGAAAAGAGAAGCGGAGATAAACAAGCCGTGATAAAGCTGCTTCTAAACAATACAAGGACAGACAGTCATTCGGAATGACACTGAGCTTATACGATTTCTATTTCTAGCCTTAGTTATTTTGAAATCCAGTGGTGATTTACAAATACTGAGGCAGCATTATTTTCTCGTCCACGTATACGTTGTGTCGTCTCTCATGTTGTGACAGTTTTGTCATTTTCTCATTGTTTTTTTTCCTCCACACACATCATTTTCTTCAACGTCTTTCTGTTCTCTTTTATTCTCGTCTTTCTCGGCTCCATGC
Organism: Lophius piscatorius; assembly: GCA_009660295.1. Lineage (NCBI taxonomy): Eukaryota > Metazoa > Chordata > Actinopteri > Lophiiformes > Lophiidae > Lophius > Lophius piscatorius. The sequence continues at coordinate 7,482 of VRLP01001825.1, read as the reverse complement.
CCTCCTGGCTCTCCACCGACGAGCTGAATATACTGTTTGAATTGATGCTTTATAGTGCGGCGTTGTGCTACAGTGATGCAGAGGAATCCACCCTTGGATTCAACGCCTCCTCTCGAGGCTGATATGCTTTACATTGATCTGCTCAGTATGTACCCTTGCAAGGTATTACGTTTGCCTGTTCTGTGCTTCACTGCAACAGCAGAGTCCAGCAAAGAGCCGATTTACATCGTATATTGAAAAATGTATCAGACACATGAATCTGAAATATCAACTCATTAAAACTTACAGACACTTTAAAAACACAATCAGTATTAGTCTACAATTGCATTTTTGCATAATGCATTTTCATTAATTAACTTTTATTAATATAAAGTTCCGTGTTTTGCATTATTGTGTCTATCCTCAGAACCAGACATTTATTTTGGGAGCATTTTTAATGTTCTGCGAGCTAGTGGGAGCAAATAATTATAAAACCTGTCTCCAAACATTGTCTCCCACAGGAAGTGTTTTTGGCAAAAAGGGAATGAGTAACTTCTCTTTGAACTGTTTATTTCAATTTAAAAAGCGCAAACAGAAAGTTCATGTGTACCACACATTTTCCTTCAAGCACACCGAGTACAAAAAGTGAAACAGATTTTAGAGCAGAGTGAGAGTATTTATTTTATTGGTGACTCAAAACCTTCAACTCCTGACCTCGTAGTTGAAGGTTGGCAAAACAGCATTGTTTGCAGACACAGGAAAATATAACGTCGCACAATGCAGAAATGTCTAGATGTGAATACCTCAGCTCTCATTTAAGCAGAATTATGTATGTGAGCAAGACTACTGGAGCCAGGGTATCTCCAGCTTTCAACTGTCAAATTTTGACTTTTTAAGACCTTTTTAAGACCGTTATGATTGGAATTTAAGATCCATTTCACGTCTATCATTTCACGTCCATTCTGGAACAAAGTATTAAGAATATGAAAGAAATTAAGAACCCAAGAATTACCTTTAAAGTAAATCAATTTATTCAGTGAAACACATTTCTTGCAGCAGTTTTTCCGGTGTTCCAAAGTTCATCAATATCGTCATTGTGGTATTTGATTGATGGTTGGCGACGGTGTGTAAAGCACCTCAGCTTTTAGTGTTCTGTCCGGGGAGCGCAGCTCTTTCCTTTGGGTTCCGTCTAGAACAGAACATAGCGCCGTAACAAACCGTAACCGATCAACACATCATCACAGTTTTCAATCTTCAACTTTTAGCGTCAGTGACATTTTTTTTAATCGCAGGGCATCAAAATACAAGGTTTTAGCTTATTTACCAGTGTCGGAAATATTCGATAGATCTTTCCCAAAAGCAATCCAGTTCTTCCTAGCACAAAGGTGGGGTATTGGGGTGTGCAATTTGAAAATGATCCATGAAATAGTTTTTGAGTTATTGGGTCAAAATAAAGGCTCTGCGGCGACAGGGACGGTGGCTGTGATGACGATGTCTTAACATTCTTGACGTAATATTTATAAGCTTAATTATCAGTCATTATTAATTTATGCTACTTTGCTACTAATTGCTACATGCTACTAATTTGGAGCATGGTTTCTGTTGATAAAAAACTTTTATTTCACTGAAATCTCTTGCATCTATGTGGGTGAGAATTAGTGCAGTTCCTATTCCATGTTCTTTTCTATCAATATTGTTTCTTAATTTGAAGTCAGACCAAATATCCAACGAGTAAGTTGTCATTTCTAACAGTATAATTAAATTAACAAAATAAATGTTGACTTTTAGTACCAATGGAACCCAGATATATTAATCTGCTGTGAAACCTGGACACTACAATAACAAACTCACACGGCTCTAATTGACATCCAAGACGGTGGCTCAAATTCTCTGAAGGATGTAATGCTCATTAGTGTGTTAGAAACGGAGGCAGCTACGACTGCATGCAAATCACTCAATTGCACATTAATAATAGACGGCACGGCTTCAATGTGACACACTTCATGGGAAAGACAGAACTTTGTGTCTGACGTATCGGCGGTATTATATTCGCATATACTGCAAGGCGTCTGAGCTTCACTAATCCCATCTCTGCCTCAAATAAAGCACCTTGTAATGTCAACGCAGACACTGTGGCTACGGGCCAGTAAATACACATAAGGTGTGGATTTATATACTATTGGCTTTGTACCAAGAGAATGAAGTGAATTAAAGAGCGCGCTAGCTAATTCCCACAACAACATTATTTTATCTCTATGAACCAGTCATTATGTTCCAGTCCTTTTATTGTGGCTCTGCTAAGAGCAAACACACTTTGATTCAGCCCACCAGTTGCTTTAGGAAAAGAACTTTTTCGACTGGATTAACGCTTACATAGGTCTGTGTGTGTGTGTGTGTGTGTGTGTGTGTGTGTGTTTTGTTATCCTGCAGATTTGTTTTTGCTGATGAAGAAATGGTCCTACGTTAGATTATTCTTGTGTATATTCTGAATGTAATTCAGGATGTTATAAGTTATATGCATATTATGTGTTTAAATTCACACTACTTTCTTCTCATTCATTTTCCTTTCTTAATGTATTAGGAAAGAAAGAAGCATTTATATGTGAAGTCAGTATTTTGTTCCAACGGGAGCCACATTTGAAACGTCTGAATAGCACTATGCATTTCCCGAGTGAATGAGATCCTTTTGCCATTCTACTCAAATTACAGTTATTTAGGGAAATCAGGGCAATGCATTAAATCCATGAAATAGGCGTATAATTAGTGAGTATGTGAATGACAAATTTAGGATGACTACAGACAAGTTCAGGTCACACATTGAGCATCTCCAGTCACAAATATGTCAAGCCTGTTATTTGACACTGAAAGACATATTAAGCTCTCTCTCGCTCGTTCTCTCTCTCTCTCTCTCTCTCTCTCTCTCTCTCGTCAGTTACATAATTATGTTCCTATCCACTCCCTCCATCACTAAAAAATACCGTATCTGAAACATGAATTCACTTAAAGAAAAATTCCCTTATGAAAAGAGACGATTAAAAAAAGGAGCAGCTCTTGTTTATATGAAAAAAGGAAAGAAGACTATTAAAACCTTTGGAATGTGGCTTCAGAGTACTTCTGTAGTTGTTTCAGTAAAAGTTGTATTGTAACCTCTTAATATTTTGTATAAAAGGAACAATAGTAAGAGCTATGAACCAAACGAATTACACTGGTCAATGTTGAAGCTCTGGAAACATGGAATCCACCACATCACCACCTTCTAGAAGAGGTTCATTATGGTACTAGTAATTAGTACACCCCCATTTTACGGAAGGGGCATTATCAGAACATTCTTTTTATGGTCCATCCCATGTTAATTACTCAGTTTGATAAATTATCTGCTGAGCCTAATCACAGTTGAAAAGCTACCTATTTAGAAGCAAATTAAGCCTGAATGCTCTGTGAGGTCCTTTTTGAGGGCCTCACAGAACATTCAGTGGGATTGGGCCCAAAGTGCTTTTAGAGTATTCTTCTCTTTCATTGAGGAAAACATGAATTGAATTCAAAATCCCACTTCAAGCAGTTCCTACATATTCAGTTTCTCCTAAATGAATACTGCAGCCATATTAAATGCAGACTTCTGCTCAGTGCAGGAAAAAACTGTTTGTTAATACAAATTAAATCACAGTCCGGATCTCGATGAAAGAAACAACATTTTTATTGATATACATTGTTTGTGGTCAGAAGTGGTGGCGTCTGATGCAGCGATACATAACGTCTCAGAGGACTTCAGGTGGATTGAGGTTCGGGGAACATGAGGACCAGCCAATGGCATCAATACCTTCATCCTCTGGGAACTGCCTGCACACTCTGACCACATGAGGCCAGGCATTGTCCTGGACCAGGAGGAACCCAGGGGCCACTGGACCAGTGCAAGGTCTGATACTGGGTCTGAGTTTCATCCTGGTACCTAACGGCAGTCAGGGTACCCTTGGCTAGCCCATGGAGGTCTGTGAGACCATCCAAGGATCTGTCTCCTCAGACCATCATTGACCTGCCACCAAACAGCGTCTCCAGACTTTGTCATGCCTGCAACATGAGCTCAGTTTGAACCTGCTCTCCTCTGTGAAGAGAACAGGGCACTAATGAAGAACCTGTCGATTCTGCAGTTCTCTGGTGAACACCAATTGAGCTCCACAATGCTGGGCTTTGAGCACAGGTCCCAGTAGGGGACGTCGGGCCCTCATGCAACCCTCATGCAGTCTGAAGCTGCCCGCTTTGTAAGAAACATCACAACAGTAACCCACTGGAGGTCATTTGTAGGGATCTGGCAGTGCTCCTCCTGTTCCGCCTCACACTAAGGAGCAGATATCAGTCTGGCTGAGAATGAATTCTCACAACATCTTCACAACACATCCCAGTTTTACTGCGTTATCTGAAGCAGAAACAGCAGCACAGAAGGTCATGTAATATAGTCTCTCAGTTTGATCCTTGGTCTTGGCCCTTTCTTGGATAGATTTTTCTTATTTCCTCCGCCAAGGAAGCTATACTTTTGCTCCTGTTTGTTTGTTTGTTCAGAAGATGAAGGAAAAAGGAATACAATTTTTATGATTTAAATGAAATTTTAAACAGAGGTAGATTACATTTTGGTGACATTATGTGTTTGGCAGCATTTAAAATAAAATAAAATAGTAAGTAGTTTGGCAGAAGTGACGCCACAATGTGGCTATTGCTGACTTTGTTCCTTTTGATGTTTCATTGAGAGTGGAGCCGGGAGCTCAGTGTGCTGAAGGGAGACGCTGAAGTGGAATGTGCAGGAGACGACCGGCTTAAGAGTATTTGAGAGATATTAATTAAGAATAGGATAGCCACTAAGAAGAATCGGGGGGAGAAAGGCAGCCGGGCCGACCCAAGGGGGTAGAAGCCACACTCGTAGGGTGACAGCTTCTCCTGGTCTGGGGTTATTTGCGGAAGCCAGAAAGCTACAGTGGCCACTGCCTACAAATTAGGCACAAAGTTACTTCCTATACATATTACAACAATACATTCACAATCATGTTCAATATTACTTCACATCAGGAGCATAAACATATTTTTATCATGCTGTTACTCTTGAACACTGGTCTGCCTTTACTATTTATACACTTAATTGTTATATTTGTATCCAACAAAAATCTGGGATATTATGGCATCGTCATTTCAGGCGCGTCTGCTACCTCGGATCCTTCGTGTTAACCTGATAAATCCAAAAACTGTATCATGGATCATTTTCAAATTTTATACCATCATAGTCCTTCCTGGGAGGAAGAACTAGAGTGCTTTTGGGAAAGGACGTTGTGTCTTTCTGACACTTAGGGGTTTATCTCCAAAATCATGAGGCCATAATTTTTTTTTCATTTTGCTTTGCTTATTTTGTTACTATTAGATTTTTGTCATACTGGAACATCTCTTCCTGCCCATTTGTGCCGTTCTTCTCAGTGCTGTAGGCGCCGTAGAATGGAGGTAAGGCTATGAAAGCGCTATTGCTAACAGTGTGTTAAAATATAGTGAAAAAGGATAAACAAATACAAAAACTTCACTTCATATAGGCCCAAAATGTTGTTCTTATTCTCACAATATTTACCTCTGAGTAAATATGTCATATTTTCATTGTGACCTGCACTTTTAATTTACAAGCTAACTAACGGAACTTATGCTAGGCTAATGTAGCAAAGTGTGTTTATTCAGGCAGTCTCCTCTTCTTCTTTTGAAAGGGTTGAACCAGGACAAGGGAAGTTTGTTGTACTAATATTCCTGCGTCTTAAGCACAGTAAACCCCCTACTTCGGCTGGCAAGACAGTGATTGTCCGCAGAGATTACAGCAGTATGGCAAGTCAGGCCAGATGGGTAACATGTGCATGGTTTTCTACAAGTTGCTTGAAAATCAATCTAAACGAGCTGCAAAACATGAAAAAATCAAGCGATGCATCGTGTCAGGAATAGGAAACAGCAAAATGTGTTTCATAATTACAAACATCTATTTTGTTTTATGTATTTTGATTGATTTTTCATATTGAACTATATAGCCAGCAACACCCCAGTGAATCTGACTGTGATAGTTTCAAACACTACATTTATTTCATCCACTGCCTGCACCAACACAGACCATCATCTTGGACAGCAGGGCAACTTGCTTTGTGGCAATATTGAGCTTACTGTTTCTCTGTCCATGCTACTTGTCCATAACACTGCATCCATGAAAGTTCATTCCTCTGCCAGGACCACTTATAACATCCCTGCCTCATGTGCAGGTCCTCCTCCCCCTCACTCTCCTCTAACTGTGAGCCAATGCAAATTACAGTAACAGCTTGGACGTGAGGATCATCTCAAGTGGTGGGAGCTGGGCTCCATGGTGAGGCATGAAGGCAGATGGAAGCTGTGTGTCTGCCAGGCCTGTTTAGGGGCTCCCCCTTTTTCTCCTGCATGCAAGACAATGCGGGAACTATGGCTCATAATCAGCTACTAGGTTGACACTGCCATGTGGCAAACTCACATACGCTGAATATGGAAGGAAGGAGTTTCTGTCATGACCCGTGACCGGAGTGACACCGATCTAGCAACATCATATTTTGAGAGCAGAATGTTGAGACTTGAGGAATGATGTTCAGTATGTTATATTTACAATATAAGATGGGTAAGGTTAGCGCAGTTAGCCAGTTACTACATGTCCAAACCTGTTCCTTGAGATATTTAAAACTGTCATTTTAAACAAGTCATGTTGTGAGTTGCATTGTTGCCACTATATCACTGAACCTTTACTTGCTGTCTCTTAAAAGGTTCAGTAATGTCCCACTGCTGGGGATCCCGACAGCAGGGTTCATCCTGCTCTGTAATTTGAGATGCTCTGCTGACTTCAAGTAAATGAAATGCTGATTTCATAAGCTGTGCGGAGAAAGTTTTGTTCAGTGGTTTGAGATAAACTTCTAGGCTAAGAGTTTGCTCACCGGGATTTAAGAGCTACAGTAAAGTTTGATTCAAAAATGTAATGCATTTTTATTCTGAGTGAAATATCTCCGGGCTTTGTGCTTTCATGACAACACGGATGAGATTTTTTCTTTTTTCATTTGCTGCTCAGAGTGACATTTTAATGCTCAAAAAAGGGTTGTGCTCTTAGCCATTATCGTAAATGGATTCTTAAAGTCAGTTGTATTTCCGTTCACTAATGGGTATACATGCATACGTACCTCCATGTGTCATTAAGAAAGCTTTTAAGTATTCAATCATGTGATCATGTTATTCTGATAAATGAAGATATTTGCCTGGGAAGAATTCAAACAATGTACTACCTTTTTGCAAACAAAGACAGTAACAGTACTAAAGCAGTCAACAAAGACAGTAACAGTACTAAAGCAGTAAACAAAGACAGTAACAGTACTAAAACAGTCAACAAAGACAGTAACAGTACTAAAACAGTCAACAAAGACAGTAACAGTACTAAAACAGTAAACAAAGACAGTAACAGTACTAAAACAGTCAACAAAGACAGTA